>CAUYQU010044642.1:0-95780 GCA_963574635.1 Cheracebus regulus
GCAAGGACTTCATGACTAAAACACCAAAAGCATTGGCAACAAAAGCCAAAATAGACAAAGATTTTTTTAAAAAAAAATTGAGGATCAACAAATTCAAGGAAAGGTATGATGGAAAATTCCTAGTTTCCATTTACAGCAAAATAGAAATTGTCCCTAAAAGTATTCTGCTGAGAGTGTGTGATCACCGCATTTCCAAACGAGGTACCAGGTGCATCTCAATGGGACAGTTTGCACAGTGGGTGTAGCCCAAGAAGGGCAATCCAAGGCAGGGTAGGGCACTGCCTCAACTGGAAGGTGTAATCCCCGATGGACAACCCGTCCCCCATACAACAGAGGCCATCAGGGTGTTTTCCAGCCACCCCATCATTCGAGTTCGGATACTGTGCTTCTCCCAGAGTTTTTACCACCCACAGACCAAGAGATTCCCTGGCTGAAAAGTGCCACGAGTTTCCAGCACAGCTGTTTCAGTCGGCGCTGTGGGTTTCACACAAAAACTCACACAAATCTGGGTGGCTGTTTCAACTGGTGCCTGGAATGCCTGGGAGACAGGGTTGCCCATTCAACTAAATAAGAAGGTGCTAAAAGCAGGGAGCCAGGTGATCTGGCTCAGTGGGTCCCATCCCCACAAAGACCAGTAATCTTAAATGCTCTAGATTGAGAGTTTCACAGCAAGCACAGCTGGACTTGGGATGGTCCAGCTCTCGGTGGAGAAGGGCGTCTGCCATAACCGAGGCAGTCCACTAACGCCAAGGAATTCCACCATTACTGAGGCAGTCCACCATTACTGATGCAGTCCACATTACTGAGGCAGACTGCCATTACCAAGGTAGTTCTAACTGTACCTTTGTAAAAAAAAAATTGCATGGAAGTTTACACAGCAGCTGGGCACAGACCGTGGCAGCTCAGCAATGCCTCTGCTGGCAGACTGTGACTAGACTATCTCCTTCTTGGGCAGGGCATCTCTGAAAACAGGCAGCAGCACATCAGGAACTGATAAATAAAGCCCCACCTTCCCAGGACAGAGCATCTGGGAAAAGAGGTGGTTATGAGTTCCTCTGCAGCCGACTTAAATGTACCTGCCCAGCAGGTCTGAATGGAACAACGGAGCTCCCAGCACAGCACTTGAGCTCTGATAAGGGACAGACTGTCTCCTCAAGTGGATCCCCAACCCCTGTATATCGAAAGAGGCACCTCATAAAGGAGATCTCTGGCTAACATCTGGTGGAAACCCTTCTGGGTCAAAGATATCAGAAGAAGAAGCTGGCAGCAACCCTTACTGTTCTGCAGCCCCCGTGAGTGATTTCCAGGCAAGCAGGGCCTGGAGTAGACCTCCGCAGCAGAGAGGCCTGACTGTTAGAAGGAAAACTAAAAAACAGAAAGAAATAGCTCCAACATCAACAAAATGGACGTCCACTCAAAGATCCCATCTGAAAGTCACCAACTACAAAGACCACAGGTAGGTAAATACACAAACATGGGAAGAAACCAGCACAAAAAGGATGAAAACACCAAAAACAAGAACATCTCTCCTCCTCCAAGGGATCACAGCTCCTCACCAGCAAGGGAACAAAGCTGGATACAGAATGAGTCTGAGGAATTGACAGAAGCAGGCTTCAGAAGGTGGGTAATAGCAAACTTCTGTGAGATAAAAGAACATGTTCTTTTATACACTTTTTATGCAAATACACTAAGAACCTTGAAAAAAGGTTAGACAAAATGCTAACTAGAATAACCAGCTTACAGAAGAACATAAATGACTTGATGGAGCTAAAAAACACAGCATGAGAACTTCATGAAGCATACACAAGTTTTAATAGCTGAACTGACCAAGGAGAAGAAAAGATATCAGAGATTGAAGATCAACTCAAGGAAATAAAGTAAGAAGGCAAGATTAGAGAAAAAAAGAGTGAAAAGAAATGAACAAAGCCTCTAAGAAATATGGGATTATGTGAAAAGACCTAATCTACGTTTGATCAGTGTACCTGAATGTGACGGGGAGAATGAATCCAAGCTGGAAAACACTCTTCAGAAGATTATCCAGGAGAACTTCTGCAACCTAGCAAGGCAGGCCGAAATAAGTCCAGGAAATACAGAGAACACCACAAAGATATTCCTCAAGAAAAGTAACCCCAAGTTACATAATCGTCAGATTCACTATGGTTGAAATGAAGGAAAAAATGCTAAGGGCAGCCAGAAAGAAAGGTTGGGTTACTCACAAAGGGAAGCCCATCAAACTCAAAGCAGATCTCTTGGCAGAAACACTACAAGCCAGAAGAGAGTGGAGGCCAATATTCAATATCCTTAAAGAAAAGAACTTTCAACCTAGAATTTCATATCCAGCCAAACTAAGCTTCATAAGTGAAGGAAAAATAAAATCCTTTATAGACAACCAATTGCTCAGAGATTTCATCACCACCAGGCCTGCCTAACAAGAGCTCCTGAAAGAAGAACTAAACATGGAAAGGTACAACCCGTGACAGCCACTCCAAAAACATACCAAATGGTAAAGACCATTGACACAATGAAGAAACTGCATCAACTAACAGACAAAACAACCAGCTACCATCAAAATGGCAGGATCAAATTCACACATAACAGTATCAACCTTAAATGTAAATGGGCTAAATGCCCCAATCAAAAGACACAGACTGGCAAATTGGATAAAAAATCAAGACCCATTGGTGTGCTGTATTCAGGAAACTCATCTCACGTGCAAGGACATACATAGGCTCAAAAAAAGGGATGGAAGAAGATTTACCAAGCAAACGAAAAGCAAAAAAAATCAGGAGTTGCAATCCTAGTCTCTGATAAAATAGACATTCAAGTAACAAAGATCAAAAGAGAAAAAGAAGGGCGTTACATAATGGTAAAAGGATCAATGCAACAAGAAGAGCTAACAATCCTAAATATATATGCACCCAATGCAGGAGCACCCAGTTACATAAAGCAAGTTCTTAATGACCTACAAAGAGACTTAGACTCCTACATAATAATAGTGGGAGACTTCAACACTCCACTGTCAATATTAGACAAATCAATGAGACAGAAAATTAACAAGAATATCCAGGACTTGAACTCAGTTGTGGACCAAGCAGACCTAATAGACAGCTACACAACTCTCCATCCCATATCCACAGAATATATACTCTTCTCAGCACCATGACTCACCTACTCAAAAATTGACCACATAATTGGAAGTAAATCACTCCTCAGCAAATGCAAAAGAATGGAAATCATGAAAAATAGACTCTCAGACCACAGTGCAATCAAATTAGAACGCCGGATTAAGAAACTACCTCAGAACTGCACAACTTCATGGAAACTGAACAACTGGCTCTTGAATGTTGACTGGATAAATAATGAAATGAAGGCAGAAATAAAGATGTTCTTCGAAACCAATGAAAATGAAGACACAACATAGCAGAATCTCTGGGACACATTTAAAGCAGTGTCTAGAGGGAAATTTATGGCAATAAATGCCCACATGGGAAGCGAGAAAAGATCTAACATTGACACCCTTTCATCAAAATCGAAAGCTAGAGGAGCAAGATCCATAAAACTCAAAAACTAGTAGAAGACAAGAAATAACTAAGATCAGAGCAGAACTGAAGGAGATAGAGACAAAGAAACCCTTCAAAAAATCAATAAATCCAGGAGCTGGTTTTTTGAAAAGATCAACAAAGCAGACCACTAGCAAGATTAATAAAAGAGAAAAGAGAGAAGAGTCAAATAGATGCAATAAAAAATGATAAAGGGGATATCACCACTGATTCCACAGAAATAAAAACTATCATCAGAGATTACTACAAACAACTCTATGCACATAAACCAGTAAACCTGTAAGAAATGGATAAATTCCTGGATGCTAGCACCCTCCCAAACCTAAAATAGGAAGAAGTTGAAACCCTGAATAGAATAATAACAAAGACTGAAGTTGTGGCAGCAATTAATAGTCTACCAACCAAAAAAAGCCCAGGTCCAGATGGGTTCACAGCCAAATTCTACCAGACATACAAAGAGGAGCTGGTACCACTCCTTCTGAAACTATTCCAAACAATACAAAAAGACGGAATCCTTCCCAAATCATTTCATGAGACCAACATCATCCTGATACCAAAACCTGGAAGAGACTCAACAAAAAAAGAAAACTTCAGGCTGATATCCATGATGAACATAGATGCAAAAATCTTCAAAAAAAAAAAAAATACTGGCAAACCGATTGCAACAGCACATCAAAAAGCTTGATCCATCACGATCAACTAGGCTTCATCCTGGGAATGGAAGGCTGGTTCATCATACGCAAGTTTATTAATGTAATCCACCACATAAACAGAACCATAGACAAAAACCACACAATTATCTCAATAGATGCAGAGAAGGCCTTCAAGAAAATTCAACAGCCCTTTATGAGAAAAACTCTCAGTAAACTAGGTATCAATGGAACATACCTCAAAATAACAAAAGCTATTTACAACAAACCCACTGCCAATATCATACTGAATGGGCAAAAACTGGAAGCATTCCCTTTGAAATCTGGCACTAGACAAGGATGCCCTCTCTCACCCCTCCTATTCAATATAGTATTGAAAGTTCTAGCAAGAGCAATCAGGCAAGAAAAAGAAATAAAGGGTATTCAGATAGGAAAGGAGGAAGTCAAATTGTCTCTATTTGCAGATGACATGATTGTATATTTAGAAGACCCCATTGTCTCAGCCCAAAATCAACTTAAACTGATAAGCATTGTCAGCAAAGTCTCAAAATACAAAATCAATGTGCAGAAATCACAAGCATTCCTATACACCAATAACAGTCTAACAGAGAGCCAAATCAAGAAAGAACTGCCATTCACGATTGCTACAAAGAGAATAAAATACCTAGGAATACAACTAACAAGGAACGTAAAGGACCTCTTCAAGGAGAACTACAAACCACTGCTCAACAAAATAAGAGAGCATACAGATGAAAAAACCTTCCATGCTCATAGTTAGGAAGAATCAAGATTGTGAAAATGGCCATACTTCCCAAAGTAATTTATAGATTCAACACTATCCTCATCAAGCTACCAATGACCATCTTCACAGAGCTGGAAAAAACTACCTTAAACTTCATATGGAACCAAGAGAGCCCGTATAGCCAAGACAATCCTAAGCAAAAAGAACAAAGCTGGAATCATCACACTACCTGACTTCAAACTATACTGCAAGGCTACACTAATCAAAACAGCATGGTACTGGTACCAAAACAGAGATATAAACCAATGAAACAGAACAGAGGCCTCAGAGACAACACCACACATCTACAACTATCTTTGACAAATCTGTCAAAAACAAGCAGGGGTCTTCGACTAACCTGACAAAAGCAAGCAATGGGGAAAGGATTCCCTGTTTAATAAATGGTGTTGGGAAAACTGGCTGGCCATATGCAGAAAGCTGAAACTGGATCCCTTCCTGACACCTTACACTAAAATTAACTCCAGATGGATTAAAGACTTAGACATAAGATCTAACACCATAAAAAACCTAGAAGAAAACCTAGGCAAAACCATTCAGGACATAGGTATAGGAAAAGACTTCATGACTAAAACACCAAAAGCAATGTCAACAAAAGCCAAAATAGACAAATGAGATCTAATTAAACTCCAGAGCGTCTGCACAGCAATCCCATTATTGTTCTATTATAAAGACAAATGTACACATATGTTCACTGTGGCATTGTTTACAATAGAAAAGACCTGGAACCAACCCAAATGCCCATCGATGATAGACTGGACAAAGAAAATGTGGCACATATATACCATGGAATATTATGCAGCCATAAGAAATGATGAGTTAATGTCCTTTGTAGGGACATGGATGAATCTGGAAACCATCATTCTCAGCACACTGACACAAGAACAAAAAATCAAACACCATATGTTCTAACTGATGGTGGGTGTTGAACAATGAGAACACATGGACACATGGAGGGGAGCATCACACACTAGGGTCTGTCTGGGGGGTATGGGAGGGACAGTAGAGGGGGAGGTTGGGGAGAGATAACATTAGGAGAAATGCCACATACAGGTGACACGGGGATGGAGGCAGCAAACCACCTTGCTATGAATGTACCTATGCAATAATCCTGCATGATTTGTACATGTACCCCAGAACCTAAAGTACAATTTTAAAAAAGTATTCTGCTGAAGGTACATAAAAATGTGAAAAACAGCAACATAAAAAGGATTTTAAGTGTTTTTAATAAATAAACGCGAAAAAGTTGGAGAATTAGAAGAAGAGAGACTTGGACACAATAGAAATTAGCTAAATCTGTGACTTCTGTCAATACAAAGTGAAATGAAGGGTGAAAAGTTTAGTTCTGGGTGGCAGCCAATATTTAAAACCCAAGGTCTCTGGTTTTAAACTCTGCACAGAAATAGAAGGGAACTTTTCCTCTCATAAGGGGGCAGTTTGCACCCACAAATAAAGCCTGGACCCTCAAAAGGGCACACTCTTGTTTTAAGAACAGAAAAATTCTGTCCACAACCAGAGAACAAGTGATGTAAGTATTTCTCTAAGAACTCCAGATAGTCAAAAATAAACTAATAAATTTTAAAAAGCTTTCCCCAAAATTATAACTTTTGCCTCGTAAATTTTAAATTTTCACCTCTTTATAATCTGAAAGCCCTCAAGTCAAGAAATAAATTTAAGAATTTATCTTAGTTTGATTATTCCATGAAGCACTCGGCAGAATGTGTAAAGAAACAATTTATCAGAAGCTAGAGTTAGCAGTAAAAACAAACAAGAGGATTAGAACCCCAAGAATTTAAGAAGGCAAAATAATCTGATATATTAAGTAAGTAAATAAAGTATACATACATAACATGAGTCAGAAATTGGTACACCCTATTGTTCCAATTTCTGACTCATGTTATGTATGTATACTAAGAAATCCCTATGAAAGAAAGATATGGTCATTGAAATTTACAAACAAATAGCAGAATGGATGTGGGTAAAAAGAAGATTAATAAACTAGAAAAACAGGTATCAGAAAATTTACACAGAATAAAGTATAGAAAGATTAATAAATGATAAAAAGAAGAGTCTGAGAGATATGAAAGGTAAGACAAGATGGTCAACTTGTCATAGGACTTACAGGAAAGAATAGATAAATGGTAGGAAAGATCATAGACAATGAGATAATAGCCCGATTTTGAGAAGAATCATAAATTCTAAACAAGATAAATAAAACTAAATTTATTTCTAAATACAGTATAATAAAGTTCTTAACACCAAAAAGAAAAAGTTCTAAAAACAAGCCCAAGATAAAAGAAAGGTTAGATATTAAAAATAACATTTAACTAATAACCAATTCCTTATAGTAATAGTAAAGAACAGATGATAATGAAAACAGCTTTATAGCAATGAAATAAAGTAACTATTGATCCAGAATTCTGCAACCAAATAAATTATCATCTACTATTGGGTGCAAAATTAAAATATTTTTAATAAAGACTGACATTAATTACAATTACTGAAAACTAAAGAATGTACTTTTGAAATAGAGAAAAAAGGAGAATTCAAATTAACAAAATACAAAATGAAAAACTAGAAGATGTCCACAAACACAGTCATTAAAAGAATAACATATATGATGAAAAAAAAAAAGCAGAGTTTGATTTTGGGAAATTAAAGTGAATCACTAGCGACAGTGCAGATAAATTAAAAATTAATCAACTCACAAATATTAATGTCCCTTTCTACCACCGAGAAAATAGAATAGAAAATGTTATGCCACTCTCTAGTGCAACAAAAAATGATTTACAAATTAATTTAGCAAAAATCTTCATAGAGAAAAAATTTGAAATCTTAACAATGGCATAGAAATGGATCTAAATAAATGGAGGGATATACCAATCACAATGAGTTATTTACATTTCTCAGCTTAACACTGTGACCCTCTGCATGCTTACACATTTGTGAGCTTTCAGTAAACTATATAATTTCTTCAACTTCATTTTGTAATTTATGCACACGTTATTATTTTCCAGGTTGAATCGCATATCTTGAATATATTAATTCTAACTGATATTGACACTTTATTTCAAGAAAATAGTTGTAACTATAGACCTTAACTTCAACTCAAAATAACAAAAGTTACAAACATATTAAGTTAGTGTACTAATACTAACTTCAGAAAAACTGACTTATTTCTGTTTATACTTGGTTTAGTAAATCAGAATGTTACTCTGAGTGTGAGACAGTTTATATTCTTTGCCAACACTTGAAGTTAATGGACATATTAGTCCTGCCAATCATTTAAATTAGTGTTTGCCTGATTACCAATAAAATTAAGCATCTCTTTATATAATTATTAGCTATCCCGATTATCTTTTTTGTGAATTGCTTGCTCATATACTTTGGCCCATGAAAATTTTTTTTTTATTTTAAATTCTGGTTTACAAATGCAGAACATGTAGGTTGTTTATATAGGTATACGTGTGCCATGGTGGTTTGCTGCACCTATCAACCCATTATCTAGATTTTAGTCCCTGCATACATTAGCTATTTGGCCTAATGCTCTACCTCCCCTGAAACCCCACAATCTGAATGGCCCCTATGTGTGTTGTTTCCCTCCCTGTGCCCATGTGTTCTCCTTATTCAACTCCCGCTTATGAGTGAGAAAATGTGTTTGGTTTTCTGTTCCTGTGTTAGTTTGCTGAGGATGATGGCTTCCAGGTTCATCCGTGTCCCTATGAAGGATATGATTTCATTCCTTTTTATGGATGCATAGTATTCTATGATTTAAATGTACTACATTTTCTTTACCCAATCTATTAATGATGGACAATGATAGAACAACCCAATGATGGTTCCATGTTTTTGCTATTGTAAATAGTGCTGCAATAAACATATGTGTGCATGTGCCTTTATAGTAGAATGATTTATGTTCTTTTGGGTATATAACCAGTAATGGGTTTGCTGGGTCAACTGGTATTTCTGGTTCTAGAAGACTGAGGAATCGCCACACTGTCTTTCACAATAGTTGAACTAGTTTACACTCCCACCAAGAGTGTAAAAGAATACCTATTTCTCTATCCATATCCCCTCGAGCATTTGTTGTATCCTGACTTTAATGATCGCCATTCTAACTAGTGTGAGATAATATCTCACTGTGGTTTTGATTTGTATTTCTGTAATGACCAGCGATGATGAGCTTTTTTCATGTGTTTTTTGGCCACATAAACGTCTTCTTTTGAGAAGTGTCTGTTCATATCCTTCACCCACTTTTTGAACTTTAGTAATCACCACTCTGACTGGCATAAGATGGTATGTTATTGTGGCTTTGATTTGCATTTCTCTAATGATCAATGATGTTGAGCCTTTCTTCATATGTTTGTTGGCCACAAAAATGTCTTGAGAAGTGTCTTTTACATCCTTTGCCCACTTTTTGATGGGCTTGTTTGTTTATTTATTGTAAATTTGTTTAAGTTCCTTGTAGACTCTGTATATTAGCCCTTTGTCAAATGGGTCACTTGCAAAAGTTTTCTACTATTCTCTAGGTTGCCTGTTCACTCTGATGATAGCTGCTTTGCTGTGCAGAAGCTCTTTGATTTAATTAGATCCCATTTGTCAATTTTGGCTTTTGGTGCAATTGCTTTTGGTGTTTTAGTCATGTGAAGTCTTTGCCCATGCCTATGTCCTGAATGTATTGCCTAGGTTTTCTTCTAGGTTGTTTTGGTTTGGAGTTTTACATTTAACTCTTCAATCCATCTTAATTTTTGTATAAGGTGTAAGGAAGAGGTCCAGTTTCAGTTTTCTGTATATGGCTAGCCAGTTTTCCCAGAATCATTTATTAAATAGGGAATCCTTTTCCCGTTGCTTGTTTTTGTTAGGTTTGTGGAAGATCAGATGTTTTTCGATGTATGGTATTATTTATGAGGTCTCTGTTCTGTTTCATTGGTCTACATGTCTGTTTTGGTACCAGTACCATGATGTTTTGGTTACTGTAGCCTTGTAGCATAGTTTGAAGTCAGGTAGTATGATGCCTCCAGCTTTCTTCTTTTGCTTAGGATTTTTATGGCTATACAGGCTTTTTTGTTGTTGTTTCATATGAAATTTACAGATTTTTTCTACTTCTATGAAGAATGTCAATGGTAGTTTGATGGGAATAGCATTGAATCTATAAATTACTTTGGGCAGTATGGCCATTTTTGTATTGATTCTTCCTATCCATGAGGATGGAATGTTTTTACAATTATGTCCTCTCTTATTTCCTTGTGCAGTGGTTTGTAGTTTTCCTTGAAGAGGTCCTTCACATCCCTGTTAGCTGTATTCTTAGGTATTTTATTCTATTTGTAGCAATTGTGAATAGGAATTTATTCATGATTTGGCTTTCTGCTTGTCTATTGGTGTAAAGGAATGCTTGTGATTTTTGCACATAGATTTTTGTATCAATTTAATTTTCTCATTAGCTTCAGGAGTTTTTCAGCTGAGATGATGGGGTTTTCTAAATACAGAATCATATCATCTGAAAATTGAGACAATTTGATTTTTTTTCTTCTTATTAAATACCTTTTATTTATTTCCCTTGCCTGACTGCCTTGGCCAGAACTTCTAATACTATATTGAATAGGAGTGGTGAGAGAGGGCATCCTTGTCTTGTGCCAGTTTTCAATGGGAATGCTTCCAGCTTTTGCCTAGTCAGTATGATATTGGCTGTGGATCTGTCATAAACAGCTCTTATTATTTTGAGATGTATTCCATCAATACCTAGTTTATTGGGAGTTTTTAACATAAAGGGATATTAAATTTTATCAAAGGCTTTTTCTGCATCCATTGAGATAGTCTTGTGGTTTTGGTCATTGGTTCTGTTTATGTGATGATGACGCTTATTGCTTTGCATATGTTCAACCAGCCTTGCATCCCAGGGATGAAGCTGACTTGATTATGATGTGTAAGCCTTTTGATGTGCTGATGGATTAGGTTTGCCAGTATTTTAATGAGGATATTTACATCGATGTTCATCAGGGATATTGGCCTAAAGTTTTCTTTTTTGTTGTGTCTCTGCCAGATTTTGGTATTAGGATGATGCTGGCCTCATAAAATGAGTTAGAGAAGAGTCCCTTCTTTTCAATTGTTTGCAATAGTTTCAGAAGGAATGGTACCAGCTCCTCTTTGTACCTCTGATAGAATTCAGCTGTGATTCTGTCTGGTCCTCAGCTTTTTTTGGTTGATAGGCTATTAATTACTGCCTCAATTTCAGAACTCATTAATGTCTATTCAGGGATTTCTTTCTGGTTTAGTCTTGGGATAGTGTATGTGTCCAGGAATTTATCCACTTTTTCTAGAATTTCTAGTTTATTTGCATGCAGGTATTTATAGTATTTTCTCATTGTACTTGGTATTTCTGTGGAGTCGGTGGTGCTATCCCCTTTATCATTTTTATTGTGTCTACTTGATTCTTCTCTCTTTTCTTCTTTATTATTGTAGCTAGTGGTATATCTGTTTTGTTATTTTTTTTCCCAAAAAAACAGCTACTGAATTTATTGATTTTTGAAGGGTTTATTTGTGTGTGTCTGTCTCCTTCAGTTCTGCTCTGATCTTACTTATTTGTTGTCTTCTGCTAGCTTTTGGATTTGTTTGCTGTTGCTTCTCTAACTCTATTGTGGTGTTAGGGTGTCAATTTGAGATTGTTTAAGCCTTCCAACGTGAGCATTTAGTGCTAGCTATAAATTTCCCTCTTAACACTAATTTATCTGTGTCCTAGAGATTCTGGTATGTTGTCTCTTTGTTCTTACTGGTTTCAAAGAACTTCCTGATTTCTGCCTTGATTTCATTATTCACTCAGGAATAATTCATAAGCAGGCTGTTCAATTTCCATGCATTTGTGTGGTTTTGAGTGAGTTTCTTAATCCTAAATTCCAATTTGATTGCACTGTGGTCTGAGAGACTGTTATCATATTAATTCTTTTACATTTGTAGAGGAATGTTTTACTTCCAGTTACATGGTTGATTTTAGAATAAGTGCCATGTGGCACTGAGAAGAATGTATATTCTGTTGATTTGAGGTGGAGAGTTCTGTAGAGGTCTATTAGGTTTACTTGATCCAGAGCTGAGTTCAAGTCCGAATATCCTTGTTAAATTTCTGTCTCATTGATCTATCTAATATTGTCAGTGGAGTGTTGATGTTTCCCACTGTTATTGTGTGCGACTCTAATTCTCTTTGTAGGTCTCTTAGAATTTGTTTTATGAATCAGCATGCTCCTGTGTTAGGTGCATTATATATATAGAATAGTTAGCTCTTGTGGTTGAATTGATCCCCTTACAATTATGTAATGTCCTTCTTTCTATATTTACGTTTGTTGATTTAAAGTCTGTTTTATCAGAAACTAGGAGTGCAACCCCTGCTTTCTCTGCTTTCCATTTGCTTGGTAAATTTTCCTCCATCCCTTTATTTTGAGACAATGTGTGTCTTTGCACATGAGATGAGTCTCCTGAATACAGCACACCAATGGATCTTGACTCTTTAACCAATTTGCCAGTCTGTGTCTTTTAATTGGGACATTTAGACCATTTACATTTAAGGCTAATATTGTTATGTGTGAATTTGGTCCTGTCATTATGATGTTACCTGGTTACTTTGCATACTAGTTGATACAGTTTCTTCATAGCGTCTTTGGTCTTTATATTTTGGTGTGTTTTGCAGTGGCTGGTATGGATTTTTCTTCCCATTATTGTTATTCCATATTTACTATCCATATTCCTTCAGGATCTCTTGCAAAGCAGGCCTGGTGGTAATTAAATCTCTCAGCATTTGCTTGTCTGAAAAGGATTTTATTTCTCCTTTGCTTATGAAGCTTAGTTTGGCTGGATATAAAATTTTGGGTTGAAAATTTTTTCTTTAATAATGTTGAATATTGGCCTCCACTCTCTTCTGGCTTGTAGGTTTCTGCTGAGAGGTCTTCTGTTAGTCTGACGGGCTTCCCTTTGTTGGTGACCTGGCCTTTCTCTCTGGCTGCCCTTAACATTTATTCCTTCATTTTGACCTTAAAGAATCTAATGATTATACGTCTTGGGGTTGATCTGCTCACAGAGCATTAGTGGTGTTCTCTGTATTTCCTGAATTTGGATGTCGGCCTGTCTTGCTCACTTGGAGAAGTTCTCCTGGATAATATCCTGAAGTGTGCTTTTCAACTTGGTTTCATTCTCCTCATCTCATTCAGGTACTCCAATCAATCATGGTTCGGTCTTTTTACAAAGTCCCATATTTTTCTGAGGTTTCACTTGTTCATTTTCATTCTCTTTTCTCTAATCTTATCTACATGCTTTATTTCAGCAAGATGGCATAAAACTCTGATATCCTTTCTTACGCTTGGTCAATTTGGCTATAGATACTTGTGTATGCTTTATGATGTTTTCTTGCTGTGTTTTTCAGCTCCATCAGGTCATTTATCTTCCTCTCTAAATTGGTTATTCCAGTAAGCAGCTCCTGTAACCATTAATCAAGATTCTTAGCTTCTTCGCATTCTGTTAAAACATGCTCCTTTAGCTCAGTGGAGTTTGTTATTACCCACCTTCTGAAGCCTACTTCTATTATTTTGTCCATCTCATCCTCCCTCAAGTTCCATGCCCTTGCTATAGAGGTGTTGTAATAATTTGGAATAGACATACTCTGGCCTTTTGAGTTTTCAGTGTTTTTGTAATTGACTCTTTTCCATCTTCATGAGTTTGTGTAGTTTCAATCTTTGAGGATGCCCACACTTGGATGGGGCTTTAGTGGGGATTTTTTGTTGTTGTTGATGTTGTTGTTGTTCCTTTCTGTTTGTTTTTCTCTCAATGGTCAGGTCTCTTTTCTGTAGCACTACTGCAGTTTGCTAGGGGTTTGCTTCAGGTCCTATTCATCTGATTTGCTCCCACATGTGGATATGTCATTCGAGGAGACTGAAGAACAGCAAAGATGGGTGCCTGCTTCTTCTTCTGGGATCTCTGAACACTGGTCTGATGCCAGTAGAAATGCGCCAATATAGGGTGTCTGACAACCCCTGTTGGAGGGTCTCACCCACTTGGGTGGCATGGGAGCAGGACTCATTTAATGAAGCACTTTGATTATTCCTTGGTAGAGGGGGTGTGCTTCACTGGGGGGAACCCAGTCATCTGTGCTGTCCAGATTCCTCAGAACTAGCAGAAGGAAAGAATAAGTCTGCTTGTCTCTGGAGACTATGGCCACACTTCCCTCTAGAGGCTCAGGCCCAGGGAGATCAGAGTTCTGTCCCTGAGTCCCTGGCTGGAGTTGCTGAAGTTCCTGCAGGGATGCCCTGCCCAGTGAGGAGGGATGGGTCAGGGCCCTGAAGAGGCACTCTGGTCACAGTCTGCCACAGCCATTGTCTTGGGCTTTGGGGGATACCTCTTGGGACCAAGCTGTCTAGCGTCCCTGGCTCCAGCAAGGGAAAAGCATGGCTGGGAGCTATAGAGATGGCTACCACTTTTCCCCTACCCTGGGATCTTAGGCAGCTATCAGTCACAGTGTTGGCTACTGCCCCTCCTCCAAGGAGCTCAAATGGCTTAGATAGCAGGCAGCTGCAGCTGTCGTGCTGGTGTCCTTCCCCCCACCCCCTACAACCCCCAAACTCGGCAGGCTTAAGCAGATTCTAGCTGAGTGGCTGCTGAGAATCTGCACAGCTCCATGGTTGGGACTCTAGGTCCCAGTGGCACAGGCTCACATGTGAGATCTTTTAATCCATTGGTTGTACAGTTCATGGAAAAAGCATGGTTTCCCAGGCTGGGTAGCATGTTTACTCACAGCCTCCCTTGGCTGGGGGTGGGGATGGGTACTCCCCTGCCCTGAGTGGCTCTCAGGTGGGCTGCAGCACTGTGCTGTTCTTCCTTCCTCTCTGTGGGTCACACTAGCTACCTAGTCAGTTCTGATGACAGAACCTGGACACCTCTGTTGCCAGTGCAGGATTCCCATGCTGTGATGTATCTTTTCAATGGGAGCCTCCTATCACTGCTGCTTCTAGCAGGCCATTTTGGCCCCATGTCCTACTATTGCCCATTTTCCAAAGGGACAATTCAGTAAGAATTTCCTTGTGTATCCTTTGTAATAATTCTTGTTTGGTTATATGTATTATAAATATATTTCTATAGTTTGTGGCTTTTCTTTTAAGTGTGTTTATTATATTTTTCATCAAATACATTTTTAAATATTTTAAAATAGAATTCAAGGTATTTTTCAAGTGTGTGCTCTTGTACTTAAGAATATAGAATATTATAAAGGCATTATTCTTGTATTTGTCAAAAGTATTAATATTTTAGGTTTATATTATTTTTTAAAGAATCCCTTCATAAAACTCTTGATATTTTATCATAATGTATCCTGACCTAGTCCTTTTTTTTTTTTCAAAATTGCTTTAGCTATTATTCATTCTTAGCTCTATACACTTTAAGATTAGCTTATCACTTTCCAAAAAAATAAAAAACTCCTTTTGGGATCTAAATAAAATTACATTAAATTTATAATTAATATAGAGAAAACTAACATTTTTAGAATACTGAGTATTCCAATTTGTGAAAATAATATAGCTCTCCAGTTGCTCAGGTCTTCTCTAATGTTCTCAATAATATTTTACAATTTTTCTATAAAGTAGCTTAGAGGTTTTGTTATCACTGTGAATACTGTATTTACCTATAACACTTTCTAATTAGGCATTACTAGTGTTTAGAAATCCTCATCATTTTTTTAAATGTTGGTCTTACATATAGCAATCTTGCTTTACTCCCTTATTAGTTCTCTGCATCTGTTCTAAGTTCTCTTGTATCTTCTATGTGATTAAGCATATCATTATCATCAAATAGTCGCTTTTTCTTGTATTTTCCCATGTCTTCTTATTTGCTTTGTTTTTCTTATTATTTTAGCTAGGATCTACAAAGAAATATTTATAGAAAAAAAATGACAGCAAGAATATCACTCTTATTTTTGCCTGGAACTCTTGTTCTTGAAAATGTTTCTAATGTTTCATCATTAAATATAATGGTTTCTCCTAGATTTTAATAAATTTTGATCAGCTTAATAAAGTTTTGATCTATTCCTAATTTAAAGTTTTTTTCCTAATCTAAGCAAACATGGAACTTTATTTTATTTATTTATTTATTTTAGAAAAACAGAGAAAAGGAGAAAGAAAGAAAGAAACAGCAAAAGAAAGAAAAAAAAGAATGAAAGAGAGAAAGAAAGAGGATGAGAAAGAGGGAGAGAGAATGGGATTCTTGTTTTATTGCCCAGGATAGAATGCAGTCTAAAAATGGGTATTAAAAACGTCTTTTATGCCAATAATTGTGCCTAACAATGGAGACAGGAAGGAATAGGGGATGAAAATAACAAATAAGCAGCCAACCGGTATTTTATTTAAACCTGTGAAATGCTATGCAAATGCTGGGGAGTGATTTACTTCCAATTATGTGGTCACTTTTAAAATAGGTATAATGTGATACTGAGAAAAATGTATGTTTTGTGGATTTGGGGAGGAGAGTTCTGTAAATATTTGTTAAGTCCTTCCTGACGCATCAGTTCCTCATCAGTAAGATAAAGCAGAAAAATATTACTTACTTTAGCAGGTTGTTAAGGATAAATGAATTAGCATAAGTGAAGTACATTAAATAGTGCATAGTACCTAATAAGTGCTCCATACATTTTAGCTATTATTATTATTGTTTATAGCTTTATGATTGGATATGTTCTTAGTCACCAATCATGTTCATATGAAACCTTTTCATAGGGGCAAGTCCTTTAATGAAATGTGCACCACCCTCTTTTCTGTATAAAGCTAGGTTCTACTTAGTTTTGTTTTTCATTATTTCATGGTCATTTTGTTTTAAAGATCTCTGAGGAATATTCCCAAACCACATTAGGAAGTACTCATTAACTGGGTTAAATTTTTTCAAAAATTTTACTAGCCATGACTGAATTTCAGGGAATTTTTCACAGGAGCTTTTAGTAAACCCTCAGCACATCTTTCCTGGCATTCCCATTTTTGCTCTTTGTTCTTATAGCGCAAGTTGTTAATGTTTATGATTAAGTAGCCCCCTTTTCTAGTGCCCGTAAATGATCAAACTTCTTCCCTCTATCATTTTGACATTTTAAAATGTATTATATTATACATAAGTTATACTTATCTAACACATGGAGGGAAGGCAAGATATTCTAGCTCCTTAGGCAAATATCACTTTGATGTATTTTCAATTGATATACATGTGGAGGCTTTAGAATACCACATTTTGTAACA
The DNA here is from genome assembly GCA_963574635.1 of Cheracebus regulus. Classification (NCBI taxonomy): domain Eukaryota; kingdom Metazoa; phylum Chordata; class Mammalia; order Primates; family Pitheciidae; genus Cheracebus; species Cheracebus regulus. Next base: position 17,255 of record CAUYQU010044642.1, read on the forward strand.
ATAGTTTCAAATCTGGTTTTCTCAAGTGATAATAAAGTATAAGCAATATTTCTAACATAGTGATCTCTATCATCCTTAAACATTATGTTTTTATTAAATCTGTGAAATTAGTCTTGTAAATGTGATTTTATCTACTTTCCATATATATAGTGTAATTAATTTTAATTTTTAAAACATGAATTTTCAACTCACTTAAAAACAGTAAGAATAGCCAAGCATGGTGGCTCATGCCTGTAAACCCAGCACTTGGGAGGCTGAAGTGGGAGGATTGCTTGAGCCCAGGAGTTTGAGATCAGCCTGGAAAACATAAGAAGACCTCATCTCTACAAAAAATGAAAAAATTAGCTGAACATGGTGGCATATGCCTGTAATCCCCACTACTCAGGAGGCAGAGGTAAGGGGATCACTTCAGGCCAGGAGTTTGAAGCTGCAGTGAGCCATGATCATGCCACTGCACTCAAGAGTGACAAGGTGAGATCTTGTCTCAAAAACAAACACACAACAACAAAAAAATAGGAGGTACCCTTTGTTATACCGTAATTCTTGCTGTTTTAGAGACAAACATCTGTGGATTAAATGATTAGACACTCGCTATGTGTCACTGTTTGGTCTTCGTTTTAAAAACCTGCTTACATGGATTAGAAGGATTTTTGTACATAAAAAATAGGTCACCAACTGAATGAGAACCATGGATCATCTCTTCTAACAGAGTGTAAAACGATGACAGGTCTTGTGATTCACTCAGGTGAACTGAGATATAAACTCCAGGATTTATATGTTTAAATGATACGTTAGATTCGTTACATTATCAGTGCATTTTTACTAAATGCCTATTTTTACTTGATGTTTTTAAGTATTTGAAAAAAATCCTACATTTATCTTGCTATTTAAATTTTTTCTCATCAGAGTTATTAAAGATAAGATAAATTAGGTGTGATTATATTTGATTTAGAGCTTCAGGGTGAGTTTACATATGCTTAATCAATGAAATGGTGACATTTATTTTTACTTAATAAATGGCAAGCTCAACACTCTTCCCTGTAAGTTTAAAACATAATTGATAAAATTACTCTGTATTGTGGTTTATATTTTTTGTAACTTTTGTTTCCCCAGGAAGCTCAGTCTTAAATCCTCCAAGATGTCATTCATTCAGTTATCTGACATTAATCCCCTACATGAAATTATAACTATGGCTACAATCCTTCCTCACTTTGGAGCCTTCTAATCCAAGAACCAAAGCTGCCAGCATTCTTCCTCTGTGACTATTTTAACTTTGTGGTTATGATACCTATTGCCACACTTCCAGTCATACTTGCCCACACTTAAACACCATTCTTTCCCATTCTGAGTGATGGCACCCTCATCCCCATCCAAAGTGACTGTGGGTGTTACTGCTCTAGAGAGTATACTGTGGTGTGCTGCCTGGATATCTCCAGCATCTGGGAGTGTTTCCAGCAGACAACCATTAGCCATCAGCCTTCTTTGTGAATTGCCTAGGCTGCCATGCCATCTCTCCAGGGCAGCCCACATGCAATGAATGATTTGTCAACATGAAAGCATACAGACCAAGCTCCCCTCATTCAAACTTGGAACAACTTGGAAGGAACATTCCAGCTTCAGCACTTCCCAGGGAGAAGTTGAGACTTTCATTGAGCCTGCACCACACAGCCCACTATCTCCCTCTGCCCACTACTGCTTCCTTCCCTCCTTTCTCGCAACTGTTATTTCCAAGAGCATTTCTTAATAATCCTCCAACATGCTAATCACCATCTCAGGGTCTACTTCCTGGAAACTCCAATTTACAACAGGCTGCAATAACAAAAGTCCTTAAAGTTAAGATTTTTCTGTTTATGGTACAATTTTAACATTTCTTGCTCTATGGATGTGCATTCTTCAGTGACAGAGATGCCCTCTCCCTTAATTTGAACTTGCACTTGGCTTCAATTTCTCCATTGAAATCTTAGTGTAATCTCTCTTTGGGCAGCCCAACAGATTGGCAATAACATCTCTCGGAAGTAAAATGCATTAAAAGGCAGTTTCATTAAGTGATATAAAATCTGTGTAACTCAAGTCTTCAAAGCCCTAGAAGTAAAATTTCCAGTACCTCATACAGTTCCTAAATGAATATTAATTTCATGACAAGAGTCAGTTTCAAGCCAGTGTGAAAGGTAAATGAGTATTCATTTTTATACACAGTGGGAAGGAATCCACATCCTTGATCACCTTTCTCCAGTCTCTACCTTAATAGTTACACTGGCTGAAAATATCCATATGCTATTTGTCCTAACTTCCCAGTCCCATTACCTAAACGTTCAGATCCAAGTCAATTATGTTTAAGATTGTTCCATTAACAGAGAGCTAAGTCTTACCCCTAATGTCTGGGATTGGTCTTGCTTCCCTAAAACCTAGTATGGTATTTGATGGAGCTCAAATACACTTTAGGTATTTGTGCCCACTGTGGTTACAGGACTAAGAACAAGGAGGTGTTGCAAAATGTCAATTTTCATTTTTGTCTCTCTTCTTATGACTCTGCCTAGGGCATATAAATCTCCTCCCCCAGGGCCTGGACGCTATTATTCCAAAGTACCTCCTAGATTCTGAAAATTGTCACAGCTCCTGCATTCAACTGCTTCTGGACTTTGATGTTGACTTGAAGCAGCCTGAGTTTGCTATTTGCTATAAGTCTTTGCATATTCGATTGCACACCACTCTTGTGGGCATCATCTAGAACAGCAAACTAATCCCTATGGTGGATCTCATATGATTCTGGCTACCCCTGTCTTGGTTGCTGAGATTGAGCCTATGTAGCAATTTTTTCCTTTCTCCTTCTTTCTTCTCTCCCTTCTTTTATGCTTTCATCTTTCCTTCCTTCCTACCTCCAACATTTGCAGGAAATGTGTTTGGGGGTCTGTAGAATGGGAAGCTTTACCTAAACAATGCTGTCAGAATTCTCTGTATGTGGGTTCAATGATTTGCTTCAGGAATGAATGCTTTGCTGCTGACATTCAATTGTACTGTTTGCTGCTGGCATGGTCTCTACTAGCGTGGCTAGCAGGAACTGTGTGACTACATCTTCACCTGTCCAGGTCGGAGTCTTCTAGCTGATATCCATTCTGCGACATTCATGGTTACCTAGAAATCAGCAGAGAAAGCCTTAGAATTCTCCATTTCTTTATTTCACTACCTGTATGTGCAAGACACAGATATCCTCTTTACAAGTCGAGCCTACTACAGTTCTATTTAAAGTGCCTAGCTAGGGATATTCTCCTCTTATCATTTATCTATTTATTTACAAACCAACTCAGAGACTACAAATCTCTTCCTGATCCTTTCTAACACATATAAAAAAGTTCATTTTAAGTAAAAAACTAATATTAATCTATTTTGGTGAAATTGGAAAATGCAAAAGATAATAATTAATTACCATGAATAGTGTTTACTAATATTTTAATATTTTCTTTCAGGTTTCTTTGCAGTGCACACACACACACACACACACACACACACGTATGGTGTAAAGAATAGCTAAAATGTATTGAGCAACTACTATAAGCTAGGATTTATATTAAGCATTTCACATACATTTTATCCTTTCAACAACCCTATGAGGTCATGTGGAAAGAACTGGTTTTGTTTGTGTCTGCAAGCATCATTCTTCCTTTCAGTGGGCAACAGCCTTGTGATCTTGCCTTGGATCTGCAGTCAACTGGGGCAGCCAGTCTAGGTGCTTTATCCTCTTCTGGAAAAGAGTTAGACACAAATCCCAAAACAGGCGAATCAGATGCTCTCCCTGGAATTGGATTCTTGAACAGAATGACTCAGAAAGACTGAGCAGCCATTTTAGCCTACTCATCCAGGTGGTGGTATCCAAAAAAGACTCCCATAGTTTTTGCTATCCAGATCCAATGAGCTATTCTGGGACCTGCAGTTTCCCCTGCTGGGTTCTTCAGCTCTTCCTCTGAATCTGTGAACCCTCTCATATCCTTCCAACAACATTTAAAAAAAAAAGCTACCAGGTGTGGTTTCTCCAACTTATCACCAAAAAAATTCCTAATCAATCCAAAAATACACAAAAATATACTACTATGATCCCAGTTTTAGAGAGGCTGAAACTGAACTTCACTGAAATTGTCATTTGCTCAAGAAGTGATATCAGGTCTCTACAACACTAAGCTTTGTGCTTAATTTTTGCCAACTCTCTTCTCAATGTCTCTCTGTATGGATGCATATGCATGCACACATGCCTGGGCACACGTGTGTATGTGTGCACATATTCCTATATATATTCTTTCACAGTTGAGATTCTACCATATTCATAATTTTAAACACTTTCAGGCTTTACTCCTTTTTTGTGACAATAAAATCACTGTGGAAAATTTCAAATTCACTGTAAATTACAAAGAAGGTAAAACTCACCCATTATTCCAATACCTAGATATTATCGTCCTCACTATCAATATCTTGGTATATTTCCTGTAGTCTCTTTCCTTTTTCCTCTTTCTTGGTGTGTATGCATACAGTATATATACATACACACAGGCACACCCAAATAGTGATCCACACATAAATATATATTTACATACATTTATTTATTTATTCAATGTAATGACGGGGTCTCACCATGTTGTCCAGACTGATCTCAAACTCCTGGACTCAAGCGATCCTCCCACCTCAGCCTCCCAAAGTGTTGGCATTACAGGCTTGAGCCATTGCACCTGGCCTATGTATTTATGTATATGTTGGGATCTATGCTGTATGCACAGATTGCATAATGACTTTTTTCTTAACATTATGTGATAAGCATTTTCCTGAGTAATTAAACTTGTTTTAAAATATTTTAATGCTATGATACATTTCATTGTATACATGTAAATTACTGTATTTAATCACTTCTCTTCCAGACATTTAATAGCTGTTTCTTTTCTTTTTGCTTTGATAAATAGTACTGCAATCAACAACTTTGTTGGCATATGATAATTTTCTTAGAATAGATTCTGAAAGTGAAATTGTTGGCTTAAAGACTTTGAACATTTTAAAGGCTTTTGATATATATTGTCAAAAATCTTTTCAGAAAGACTGTACCAATTTATAATTCCACAGCTAGGGTTGAAGAGTTAGTTTCACTCCACCCTCCAAACATGGATGCCAACTTCTAAAGGATTAATGCCAATTTAATGGAAATGATGACCCCTGTTGTATTTAGCATTTCTTCTAAAGCCCTTTTTTCTGATTATAAAGTAATATAAGCTAATTGTAGAAAGCCTAGAAAATATGAAAGATTACAAAAATAGTCATTTTTCATTTATATATAACAACAGTTGGATGATTATTCCTTTGTCTTCTTGCTGTGTATATATTAAAATACATAAATAATATTTATAATATTGAGGTCATATGGTTACTTTCATCTAATTTTTATTTAATGGTATGCATTGTGACAACTTTCCTGAGTTATCAAATATTCTCCAAAGCATGGAATCTGCTGTAAAATATTTAGCCTTTCTTGCTTATTGGGCATTGTATCAATCGATTATACAATCGATCAATACACAGCATTGCCATACATATCATTGTTCAAAGCCTCGGAATGCACTTCTGATGATTTCAGTAGAATTTATGACTGGGAAGCAGAATAAATTGGAATAATGAGTTTAAATGATATGGATATTTTAAAGTTTCTTGATAAAGATTGCCAAATTTTCCCTTCCCTGATAATCTACTCTTTATGAAGTCCAGAAGCATAACTTAATTGCCTCCCAGTTACTCTCATGAATTATTTTATTTGAGTAATTAGGTCACTTGTGGCTCTCAGTGATAAATATGTTGAGAAGTTTCCATATGTATATATGTTTATACTAACTCATTTGCAAAGCTTACAATTTACATTTACCATGTATATTTACATTCACCACGTGTGTTTACATTTTAATTACAATGATCTTAGGGATGTGGAGGTTGGGGGCTGTAGGAGAACAGCCAGTGGGGAATAAAGTCAAGATTCATACCAGGTCTTCAGTTCCTAAATCTTGTAGTTTTCATTAAATCACATTACCAATGTTCCTAGCATATAAAGTGACTCTGGAGGCATTAAGAAAGTTCTGGAATAATGTTAAAAAGGAGTCAATAGCAAACACATGTACTGTATTTTTAGAATGAGACTGATTTCCACTTGGGGGCTTTTAATTGCAGTCGTCCATCAGTTTTAAACTTTCAGTGTCTAAATATAAAAACGCAGCAATATAAAAAAAAGACAGCTGTTTTCTTACTCAGAGCATGAATTGATGAGTTTATGAATGAGTGAAGTGACAGCAAGACTAAAAATAGTCTAGCCCTTTTCAATAACCTAAGCCATCTATCAGTACCTTGGAAAGCTTCCAATTTTAGGTCACCTCCCCGCGCCCCCTCTACACTGCAACATTCTCAGAAAAAGCAAATTTTCAACTGCCAAAGGAAAACGGGTACACTGATATCTTACATGGTTTTCAAAACATTTCGTTTATCTTGCTACTTGAAAACGGTCTTACCTTTTGCCCCATGTAAAATAAAATTGCTCATGATCTATGGTCCCGTGAGAGCTTATTTAAGAAGCACTGACGGATTTTATTTTTCTTATAAATGTGGCACATTTGCCATGTGTGCAAATGAAAGCACCCCTTTCCAATAAGTGCCTCGGAGGAAATCAGCTTTTCCTTCCTCGAAGTTTTAATTCATGGGTATAATTTATTTATTTACTTATTCATTCATCTTTTTTGAGACGGAGTCTCGCTGTGTCGTCCAGGCTGGAGTGCCGTGGCACGATCTCGACTCACTACAACCTCTGCCTCCCGAGTTCAAGCCATTCTTCTGCCTCAGCCTCCCAAGTAGCTTGGATTACCTGCATGTGCCAACAGGCCCGGCTAACTTTTGTAATTTTAGTAGAGATAGGGTTTCACCATGTTCGCCTGGTTGGTCTCGAACTCGTGACCTCAGGTGATCCACCGCCTCAGCCGCCAAAAGTGCCAGGATTATTGGCGTGAGCCACGGCGCACGGCCCGTAAGATCTATTTCTGAAGACAATTTGGAAGCAGAGCGTGGGCCTCTACAGGTGTAGCCAGGCGGCGTGCTACCGCGAAGAAGGCGGGAAGACGCCTGAGCCCGGCCGGGGCCTTGCTGCCCCTTAGGCCCCTTCTGCCACTTCGGCCACTACGGGCTGTGCAGGCTTCAGCCTCACCAATCCCCGCCGCGCACGCGCGCTCGCCTCCCGCGCTCAACCTCCCGCCTCCGTCCTCCCTGCACCTGCCAGGTCATAAACCTCTCCCCACTCACTCTCGCTCCCTCCCCAGGGTTCAGGCTTGTCTCACGTTGATTGGTCGGAGCCCACGAGGGCACGTCCAATCAGCAATCCCTCCTGCGATCCCGGTTCTTCCCGCCCCCGCCCCGCCCCACCCGCCTCGCTGGGAACCTACCTTCTCTGTGACTGGTGCGCGCTCAGGTCACTCAGGGCGGCGGGGTGAGGTGTGCGGGAGTGGGCAGGACGGGTGGGAGGAGTGGAGGAGGGAAGGAGAGAGAGGAGGCGGGGCTCAGGTGCTCGGCAGCGCGGCAGGGGCCCAGCCGGGGGAGGGGGCGAACGCTGGAGCGAGGCGGGGGCGGGTGAGGAGGGGGTGGCGCCGGCCGCGTTGGCAGCGCGAGGTTTCGCGCGTGAGCGGCGCGGACTGGGCCCGGTACCGAGCTTTCCCGGGGGCTAGGAGGTCGTCGAAGGCGGCTCCTGGAGGAGCGCTGGGAGGAGGGAGCTGTCGGTGTCCGCGGCGTCATCGACGGCGGCACCGGCCATGGAGGAGACGCAGCAGCCGCCGCCGCAGCCCAGGCTGCCGCTGTGCGACAGCCTCATGATCTGGGTGAGTGCGAGGAGGCGAGGGGGCGAGGGGGCCGAGGCAAGGAGCTCGGGGCGCTCGGTTCTCCCAGGTGAGCGGGGGCCACCTGCACAGGGGTCCCGGCGCGCCCTGCCCTTCGCGCCTCGTGTCGTCCTTGACGGAGAGGGTGCCACCTGCGGGTCGCCAGGCAGGTGTGTGTGCACGGGTTGGTGTCCGGGGGTGGGGGTAGAGGAAGCTCTGGGAGTGTAACGGTGGAGGCTCTGGCTTCAGCCAGAGGATTCGACCTGCATGGTGTCCCTAACAGCTAGGGGATGAACCCAACACCTGTCCTCTTTCCTCCCCGCTGCCCATTTTCTCCCCCTGAACAGCGCCCCGAGCCCCGGACTTCCTAGATCGGTGACTCAATTGCCTTCTTCGTCCGCTTGGGCGTGAAGACCCCTTCCGAAACCTAACCCTGCAGCCCCAAACTACCTTGCTCTACCTGGACACAAGTGGCCAGGAGGTGGCTGGCTGTTTTAGCTCCCAGGCTAGTGCTCTTTCAGGACTCTAGAACATCCTATTTTGTAGAAGCCGCTTCAAGGAGATGTTTCCACGTATTTCCTGTCTGGAGAAAAAGATATGTTAGGAGTGGGGGGCTCATTTTCCCTTTTTCTCGCTGGCCCCCTCTTCCTCCAAATGGACAGCATTTTCTTTGAAGAAAATGAGATGGCATTTTTCTTTTGGATTTATGAATGTTTAGGATTTTTGTTAATTTGTATTTGGCCTGGACAGGCATGTCTGTCTCCAGATTGTTCAGTATTCCTGTCAGTAAAATGACGTCCCACCTCTTAGAGTTACTTAGGTATCAGTGCTGGCATTCAGGTGTGGTTCTTAACCCATATTGAGCAATGATGGTGCTTGATGATCCACAAGGTGCTGTTGATGATGCTCATCCCAAACCAGTTGTTGAGTTGTGTGTAGGGAAGTGTGTGCAGAATGGAATGTAAACAGACTGGATGAGGAGGCTGTAATAGGTTGAGATTCCCTAGTGATCTCCTATGCATCTAATTCCAAAGAATGAGAAAGTTAGGTTTATGGAAGTGTGTAAAGCCTATTGGAAATAACTATAATTTAAAGGGACTTTTACACTTTGTAAGTAAATAACTTTTGCTTTTAGTGGAATGCAAATATTTAGCGTTTGTGAGTTAAAAGCAATTAGCTAAGCCGTCCAGCTGTATTTTCATTTGAAAGAGTTACTAGGGTGGAAGTGCTGTATTTAAGACTGTCATGAAACAAGGCAACATTACTTTTAATGGGTTGTTTTGTTAAAACAGACTAATTAAAGGGTATATCTGAATCTGTTACATTGTTGTTGTAAACCTCATCTGACTGAAGTGTTAAACTTAGTCTTTATGATGTCATTGACTTACATGTGAGATGGTGGAGAAGCACAGAGTTTTCTTTTGTGTTGCAATATTTTAAAATATGTGACTGTATCCATTCTTTTAACCATACTTTATTGACTTCCAATGTTGAGCTGGGCACTGCGGAGGGCTGGAGTGGTAGCCAGAGCTGTGTATAATTACAGTGGAAGGTAAAATTCCTTAAAGGCTACAAAAATATTTTAAACCAAATGATAACAAATTATAGATAACAAAGTAAAATTGGTCATTTGCTTCAGTCCTCTCTTGGGCTACCGAGCACTGTGGAGAAAATTGAATGACCGTGCAAACTGTTGCCTCAACCAATGTTGCTACTGCCAAATGCACCTTTTTTTCGCAAGATTGCCCATGCTTAAGAATAACCAGGCAGTTTCTCTCACAATCCTCTTAGGAGATCTTTATCAGTATTCTACCTGTGCCCCCAACTTTTCTTCCTCTCAGGCAAGTGACCACTTCCTTATCCTTGGCTCTTGAGTTTAAACTCCATCCCTTCCACATCTTCTTAAACGTTACTGTATCATTTGTTCCCTTTTTGTTCTTACATCTACTTTCTCTCCATTGGCTCCTTTCTCTCTACATATAAACTTGCTGACATAGTCCCTTTTTTAAAAAAAGAACAAAGAGCCAGCACTCCATGTTAAAATCATACTGTACTTCCCCTTTCCTTCACAGTCAAATTTGAGTTGTTTTATGCTCACCCTTTATGCTTCTTTCACCCTCATTTAATCTTCAACCCACTACACTTCAGTTTCTTTTCTCTGTGGCTTTCACTTTATTACCAGTTTGCTAAATCCAGTAAGTATTATATTATTCTTTTCTTACTTGATGGTTCCTTTGTGAAATTATATTGTCTTGATTTCTAGTTCTCTGTTGCTTTTTTTTTAAATCCTCTTTAGATGGTTTCCAGTGAAATTTACTGTCTTTTTTAAAAAATTAACTGATTATTTTTGCTTTTGCCAGCAACTGCATTATTGATCTTACCTCACCTACCCAACTTTCTCCAAACTCACCTCAAGCAACACTTCTTCAAGCCCATCATGCTGCATTGACTTTCTTTGTTGAAGAAGCTAAGCTGTTTTGATGCATCAGGGATTTTTTTCCCCTCTACCTAGAATATGCTCCTTCTAGTTCTTCCAGTGTTTGACTGCTTCCATCATTCAGGTCTTGGGACTGATGTTGCTTTTCAGGGACTCTTTGTTACAACTTTTTCGAAAGTAGTCACCTATTTATCTCTCACCCTTATCCCACTGTAACCGGTTAACCTCTTTCTCTTTTATCTATAACACAGTACTTTCTAAAGTAATCCATTTGGCTTTTGGGATCAGAGCTCTTACATGACCTATTTTCTTCTCTGTCCCTAGGAGAACACTAACAACTGTTGCCAATATGACACCAACACTGAATCAAAGTGGTGATGGTAAATATCGCTGCCTTGGTTCTGACCTCAGAGACTAGTATTTCACCATTAAGTATGATATAGCTTAGTTTTTTTTTTTTTTAATACTCAGGAGTGGATTTTTAACTAGATCATAGATAGTTGTTGGATTTCAGCAGGTAGAAATTGGGGAAATTAGTTCTCCAGACACAGGGAAGAGCCACTAGCAGTAAAACAAATGGTCTCCTTCAGCTACAGATTAGAGGGAGATAGTGGAGCATATACATTTGTCATGATAACCCTGGCCTGGAGATAGAAGATTTTAAAAACTTATGATGGGGCCAAATCATGGAGATAAGACAGTTGGGAATAACTTTTTTCAGCACTAGGAGGAGAATGGCGCCAACAACAGAATTAGAGAAGTCACCAAGAAAAGTTGGTTAGCTGAAGGGATGCGTCTTGTGACATTTTTTTTAAAACTGCGTTTTATGATTTGGAGCTCACCTTCTTAAAATAATTGGTTCTTAGAAATATTGTACTGCTACTTAGCAGAAAATTCAGGGCAAAACGGTAAATATGGGCAACATTTACATGGTGGAGGACATGTATGAGAGTCTGAAGAAATGTTTGTATAAAGATAAATTTAATTCTGCTGCTTGGTTCTGTGACACGGGAAATTTGTTTAATATCTTTGGACCTTCCTTTCGCTAATAAAATTAAAAGGTTGGACCAAATATTTTAACATGTTTTTCTTGGTTCTTGCATTCTTTGACAGGCAGATGAAGGAAAGAATAATAATATATACCGAAATTTAGAATATTATTAAAAGCTATATTACTTTATGATGCTCTTAAAACTCAAAGCAATGATTGTCTTTTTGTAATTGAGGAGCTAGAGAAGGAAAATATGAAAATAAAGTTGATCTAAGATTGAGTTTTTATTGGCTGTCAGTTGTGAAAACTTCATCTTCCTTGATTTCTGTGACATTTATATTGAAGTAATTTAGGAACAGCATTTCCACATTTCTGATTGTTTGATTTATTAATATAGAAGAAAGTAAGGTAGTTATTTGCCAGACTGTGTTTAGTGATGGACACCTGTGGAAGCCCTGTCTGTCCTTTTTGGGTCACTCACTAAAAAGACTTTAGTTTGAAAGAATACATTTTCCAAGATGGTGAAACCCCATCTCTACTAAAAATACAAAAAATTAGCTGGGCGTCGTAGTGGGCACCTGTAATCCCAGCTACTTGGGAGGCTGAGGCAGAGACTTCCTTGAACCCGGGAGGCAGAGTTTACAGTGAGCCAAGATTGTGCCGCTGCCCTCCGGCCTGGCGGACGGAGTGAAACTCCGCCTAAAAAAAAAAATACATTTTTTTTTCTTTTGTCTGTCTGCTTTGACCTCACTCTCCCCACTAAGCCTTTTTTTGAGACGGAGTCTTGCTTTGTCACCCAAGCTGTAGTGCAATAGCACAATCTCGGCTCACTTCAACCCCCATCTCCCGGGTTCAAGCAATTCTCTTGTCTCAGCCTCCCTAGTAGCTGGAATTATAGGTGTGCGCCATCACACCTGGCTAATTTTTGTATTTTTGGTAGAAACAGAATTTCACCGTGTTGGCCAGGCTGATCTCGAACTCCTGACCTCAAGTGACCTCCCACCTCAGCCTCCCAAAGTGCTGGAATTATAGACATAAGCCACTGCACCCGGCCTCCCCACTAAGCTTTTTAATTTATTCACTGTTCTTGGTTGTAAGCCTTTCAGTTGAGCCAAATGAAATTACTTTCTGTTTTCTAATTTATTTTGCAGCTGTTTTAAGAACTTCTCAGAGACACTCCAATATCCATGGCTGTAAGGAGGGGCAATTGATTTTAATTTGAACATAGTGGTCACGGAGGCAGTCCCTTAGCATATGTACTCCTTATTTTGCCTAATATTCTGTGCCTGTGAAATTGTCCTTTTAAAATCATGAATTATGTCCATTTTGTAAAAAGTTAATGATGTCACTTCTAAGTTACACATTAAAAATTAATGTGTAAGTTGGAAGGACTGAAAAGTGGAAGTCACAGTTTATTTTCCTTTTAAAGATGCCCCAATTCTTGGAGTTTCTCTTCCCTCTACATTCCCCCAGTTGCAAAATACTTCTTATTTTATATTTTAAGTATTCTATTAATTCATCATGCCCTCTCAGTCAACATTATGCTGATTGCCTCTATGCTATCTATTTTTGTCATCAGAGCCATTGCAGGAAACTTCTAACTGGTCTGCCTGACTCAAGCATAAAGCTACTCTGTGTCACTGTGCTGCTCTCCAAAATATACTAAAGAATGTCAGTCTTTCTTATTACTTTTCAGTGATTTTTCATTAACCAGAGCAATGGTTCTCAAAAAATGACATATTTAGGAATCACTTGGGGACTTTCTTATTTAATATGTCTAGAGATTCTGGTGCATTTTGTTTCTAGACCTTATACTTGGAGAAACCCTGATTCATACCTATACACTAACAGCTGTTGAGCTCATACCACATGCCAGGCCCTGATACAAGTATATTTGCTATTTCATTTAATTCCCCAGCCATCTTGTGAGGTAGAAACTATTCTATTTCCCATTATGTAGATAATGCCATCAAATGTAAAGTAAGTCTAAGCTTCATGTCATGGCTCTTTGGACTCCTGCCTATCTCTTTAACTCTGTTGTCACCTTTTCCCCAGCCTTCTTTGCACTGCAAATCTAGTGATACTAAACTGCGTGTTCCCTAAAAATAATCTCTCTTCCCATGTATCTGTACTTTTATCATATCTGTATTTCCCAAAGCTTTCTTTCCTTGACTCTTTCTTTATTTAGAAAATATGCTCCTCACCCCTCTAGCCCTTTCATTGAGAAATCATCTCCAAGAAGTCTTTCCTAAATACAAAACCCTAATTAGATTGACAAACCCATTTTTTGCAGAACATTTTGTGCATACTATAATCATGGAACTTACCATATTGTCTAGAAATGATTTATGTCTTTTTCTCCTCTCCTTAAGTCTTGACTGAAGCTACCTTAAGGGTAGAAACCTGGTGATTGTCCTTTGTAGCCCCATCATATACCACAGTGTCTCACATAGAGTAGGAGCTTAGTAGTGTCTCTGTGTGCTTTGAAAGTAACTGGCTAGGTTTTGTTTGCCGGTATCATTCATCTGTGTTTCGTTAGATAATGGAGATCTGAATCACCAGTTGCCGAATTTCAAAATGCACAAAACCATTAAAAGTGAATTATGGTGGGAGAGAATTTTATTGGATTAAGATAGTTAAATGGCAAACTAAGAAATTATTACTGAACTGTGAAGTGGGTGAGTATGTGTGGGAAAAGAGAATCATAGTATATTTACTTTAAGGTCTTTATAAGTTGAGATTACATTTCTAGGAAACATATGCTCCATTTTAGCTCTGATGTAATTTGCTTTCTAAAATATTTTCTATCTTATATTTGCTTATTGTAAAAAGATAATATTCCACTTCTCTTCAATGTGTACACGAATGTTTAACAGATACATGTGGAAAGTTAGTATACCTAAAGCCAAAATAGATAGAAACAACTCGACATGGTAGATAGGCCTTGACTCTTCAAGATGTAAGGCTAATTTTTAGTTAGGAAGCAGAAGTCCTGTCTTATTTCAGAGCTCATGGATAAACTAAGTAGTTTTAGACTTGACATTTCTAGACTTTGTTTTTCTATCAAATGATGTGAGTGAAATTTTAAGTTGCAAATGTTAGGTTATCTTTAAGTTCTTTTTCTGATGTTCTGCTAAATATAGACAAAACACAAGACTAGAGTTATATACCTGGCTTTGTATTATTCCAAATTCTATATTACTTTATCTATGGTATCAATGTGTTATAATGTCTTAGGAATGATTTTGTGACATGTTTAGTTTATTTTTATAAAGTTACACAGCCATAGAAACATATTAGCAAAGTTTCATTTGTTTGCCTGGGTCTACGTTTAAACCAAACAGGACCTGTTTTTTTTTTTTTTTTAGCTGTTTTCAATTTATGTTTTTATTTTGTAATGCTACCTTGTAGGCATAAAGAAGCAGTAAGGTCATTTGGTTTATGTCATTTTAGCTGCAGACATTCAATACTGCCTCACCTTGTCAAGATGTCAAACAGCTGACTAATGGAGTTGCCATGGCACAAGTTCTTCATCAAATGTGAGTAGTGGTCAGACTCTCCCTGAAAAGCATTGTTAACCCATTGAATACTAAGGAAGAAAACTTAGACTTGAATTCCAAAGGTTATTGAAACTTTATCTTATCCAGTGACATATTCAGGAATATGGCACCAAGGCATTCTTGCAACTAGGGAACTAGGGACATTATTCCTCGCTTGTTCATAGAGATACATCTTAACCGAATATGTTGATCAGGATTCTTATTTATTCAAGATAATTTATTTTGAACTTGTTATGGGCATGTTCACACTATTTTAAAACTATGAAAGAAACAAGTGAATGATATAATTGCTTATGGTGTTTGCTTTGGTTGTACTGTTGTCATTTTAAGGTATCCTTGCATGGAGATTATTATCTCAGAGATTATTGAAGCATAAAATATTGGATTTAGAAATAAATTTTAAAGTATTAAATTTTAAAATTTATTTCTGAATCAATATTATTAATTTATGAGTTTACCAATAATGAAATAAGGAATGAATGGAATTTGAAGTCACAGGTACAAGGAAACCTTAACTAAAAAAGTGGTTGTGTTTGAGATAGACCCATTTTTTCTGAGCATATAATATCAAAAGTTTCTAAATCCATTTTTCCCCTAATATTTGTCAACATTGTGTAATGGTTAGGGTTATAGTCTATAATATGAGCTGTACCCTAAATAGGACAAGCAAGGCCAATTCTGTACTCATAATTTATTAATTAATAATTATAACAACTTTATATTAGCTTACTTTGAGACAGAATCCTCTCTCTGCTTCATTGTTTTATAGTCAGATTATTTGTCACCATCATGTTATATAGATTTACCATGATTGATATTGAAAGCCTTTTAGATGGGTTAGCAAAAATCCTATGCCTGTCTTAGAAACATAATTAAAATGATATAAAAATCCTACTTATTTAGAATATTCACAATGATCTATTGTGAATAGACTCATTTAATGGCTAATTTATGATTAACACTTTAAAAGACAAACTTAACTAACATGTTAACTTTTGAGGGGGGTGACAGTTATTCTAAAATATGCCTTACTCTTATTCTTTTAAAATATTTCTTAAATTTTTTCTTGTTTATATCTGAGTTGATTTTGAAATCATTTAATTAATTGGAGCCAAGCATTCTGGACATAGTTCTTTTTTGATGATTTGAGAAAGTCATCATTGTTTTTTGTCACTAGAATTTATGCCTTGCCTTCTTCTCATCATACTGTGTTGTAAGTATTGATGTAGATGTATCAACATTGTGGTTGGTATTAATGTAAGCAAATATGCATTCACTCATTTCAACAGTTCCATTCAGAGCTGTCCTTTCTATGTGTTTTGGTGGGCTTTAGTAACTTTCTGCCAGAATAAAGAGACCTGTTTTTATATACTTTTCAGCAACTCGTTTTTCCAGTCTGTTGGATTATGCGGTTAATGCCGATCTTCCCTCTCTCTGCATTTTCTTTATTTCCTCTTTCTTGTGTCTATTATAGTCTTCTAAGAGCTTTTCTGCAGGAAAAATAAAATAGCCAATCAGAAATTCCCTTTCTTAATTAAACAAATGGCCAATGACCTAAAATTAACCCTAAATATCTTTCTCCCTCTCTCTTTGCTTCATTTACTCAATTTTACATGTTCTTAGGTGTCTGAGCCTCCTTATCATCCAGGGGCTACTTTGTATTTGTTTTTATTTTTAAACTCCTTTCCAGTTTTAGAACTTTTCACAAGTCTGGATCTAGATAGTGAGATATAAAACATACATTTTATCCCTGGTTTGGACCAGTATATCTTATTCCAGTTAAAAGGGTTAATTTTACCATATGTCTTGAAACATTTCAAAGCACTTTAAATATGTCACTATTTTTAACATATTGCATTTAAGGCTATTGTGGCTGACATCAGATCACATCAAAATTGTTACTGAAGGTAGGAAGAGAAATTCTGCTTTTTAAGGAAGTAGCAAAGTTTAACCCATAGTTCTTTCCTGTTTACTTGAGGCAGGTATTTTTCCAAATAATAATATCTTTAAAAAATGGTGTCTAAACTGTTTAACTTAGACATGAAGAGCCATGGAGTTATTGCTAGGGTTCTACAGTTCCTTAATCATTCTCTTCAATTTGAATATGTAACACGTAACTCTCTTTTCAAATGCATGTAGAAGCTTCAGTTATTTTAAAAACACATGGGAAGAAAACTGTACAACTGTATTAGTTTCCTAGGGCTACTGTACCAAAGTGCCACAGACCAGGTAGCTTAAAACAGAAAAATTAATTCTCTCACAGTTCTGGAAGCTAGAAGTTCTAAATCAAGCTATTTTCTGGGCCATGCCCCCTCCAAAGCTTCTAGGAGGCGATTCTCCCTTGTCTCTTCTAACTTCTGGTAGCTTCAAGCATTCTTTGGCTTGTGGCAGTGTATCTCCACTGTGTCTTCACATGGCCATCTTACCTGTCTATGTCTCTTTTCTTTTAAGGGCACCAGGCATGTTGGATTAGGGCCCATCCTAATTCGTTATGACCTGATCTTACCTTTGTTATGTACGTGGAGAGCTTATCTCAAGGTCATGTTCACAGGGGTTAAGACTTAAACATTTCTTTTTTTTGAAGATAGGCTTCATCCCAGAACAACTATAAATTGTACATGCCATATCTTTAAAAGAAAGGCTTAATCTTGTCACTTTAAGCACCAGTTAACCTCTCTGTTCCTATTGTCTTTGACTAAACTTTTTTTTTGGAAGAGGGAGAAGAATGAGACAGAGAATGTAGGATAGTCAGAGACCTTAACCATCATGCATTTATTTGTTTATTTGTTTAGCAGATATTTGAGCATTTAACATGATAAACCATGATAGCCAACATTTATTTACTAAATAAAGGCATCATTGTAGAACTCATTTGACATTATTTCATTTAAATTTTACTAGTCTAGTGAGGTAGGTGTTATTTTTACGTTCAATTTATAGAAGAGGACAGAGGTGTAAGAAGTTGAAATTGCTTTTTGAAGTTAAATAATGAATAAATAGCAAAGCTAGGATTTGCATCAGTTTGGTTTTACTCCAAGTTCAGTGCTCTCAACCAGCTGTAATCATTGAAATGTATTGAAACCATCCCAATAGATTTTTACTTTGGAGTATTAATAAAATGAAAGTCAGTTGTGTATAAAGTATAGATAGATATCTGTGTAAGTTTTTACTGTGGAGTATTAGTAAAATGAAAGTCAGCTGTGTATATAGACAGATGTCTGTATAAGTATGGACATCTATCTATGGACATCTATCCATGGACATACTTACATGGACATCTATCTATACTTTATACACAACTGTTCAAAATACAGATCACAGTTTGATGGATTAATAGAGAAGATTTTTGGATATTTCAAAAGAATAGTCTCTGGGTGTACATTGAAGTGACACAGCAATATTGTTTGCAGTTACTAGTAGGTATTACTTACTGCAAATTCAGTTGGTAAAGTTGTTGTAGATAAATACCTTGGATAGAGTTAAAATGAGGTAATTCTTATTTAGTTTTATTAGAAAATAATTGGACCATATTTTGGTTCGTTAATCCTGTGTCCTATTTCTTATTTGATATCCCTTGAGTGTTATTGAAGTTCTGGGAAATATAAGAAAAGGAGCTAATTATTGGGGACCAAGACTCTATATGAGGCATGTAGAGGTTGCAACACAAAAGAAAAAAAAAAAGATGTCCTGTGATTTCTGAGGTTGGAGATCAAGTTTAATAGTAGAAAAGTTTGACTGCCATTATAATTGTTTGAGAAGGGTAAATTTGTGTATAAGAAAACGGGAGATACATTTTTCTAAGGAAGTGTTTCTGGGCTAAAGTTGATTTGAGGTAGAAGGGAAGATGAGAAATGTAAAGACAAAAGGAATTATCTTGGAAAAACTAGAGAAAAATAGATTAGATCCAATTTCTAAAGGTAACTATGGCATAGAATCATATACTTGGATCTTTTTAGGGTCAGTTAGAAGCCTGGGGTAGTAGTCAAGGGGATCCAGAGAAAAACAACCAATAGAAGGTGAGTGTATGTATAATCTATGTCTGAATATACACATGTGTGCACACACAGATTTTTTTTTAAGGAAATGGCTCATGTGATTGTGGGGAATGACAAGTCTAAACTCTGCAGTGTAGGCCAGCAGGCTGGAGACTCAAAGAAGAGCAGCTAAAGTTGGAAGGCCATCTGCTGGGACAATTTGCTCTTTCTTTGGGGGAGGAGAGCCTTTTTCTTAAGGCCTTCAACTGATTGGATGAGACCCACCCACATAATGGAGGGTAATTTGCTTTATTCAAAGTCTACTGATTAAAATGTTAATCTCATCTAGAAAATACCTTCTCAGCAACATCCAGATGGGTTTTACCAAATATCTGGTTACTGTAGGCTAGCTAAGTTAACACATAACATTAACCATCACAACTGGCATACCTCTTTTGGTTAGGACTTTTTATTAATCTGATATAAAAAGAAAGTGAATTGGACAGTTTTGACTCATTAACTCAATTCATTCAGTCATTTCAATAAATACTTGGTTGGCAATATGGCATTTACACATTTAGATAAATTGTTTTGGTAGCACTCATCTAGCATTAACATTCTGTGATTTTGCAGTTGTTTTAGCCTTAGAACATTTATCACATTCTCCTTTGAGTGTAATTATTTGTGCTTTTTATTTTTCTTCTTTATTAACTACTTTTGTAAGTATCAAAATGGTAAATTATCATCATTTAATCTTGCTCAATTCCTTACTCAGATAAAGCATCTAGATATTTGTTTAGAATATAGTCTATTAATGTAGTTCACTATATATAGTCAAATGTTGTTCTTCAAAACCTTATTAAATATACTAAAATTTAGTATAGCAATTCTTTGTCTTGACCATATCAGTATCAATATAGGACTTTGCTTTTCATTAAAACTAACCTTGTCTTTGTAGACTTCTCATTTAAACTCATTCTGCTTAATTCTACTCAATTGAATAGATTTGTTTTGGGCTTTGCCATATGCGGTTAATAGTATCACTCAGGGCAAATTACTTAGACTCTCTTCATCCTCAATTCCCTGAATAGTAAGACTGGATATAATAATGGAGTCTTTGGCAAGTTACCATGATATTTAAATGAAATAACTTGGAAAAACATCAAGCACAGTGCTTGATACAGAGTAGACACTCATTATAATGTTGGTTTTTTACCTATTTAGGGTTGAGACTTTTATGTTTTCTGGTAGCAGGGCACCTAGTATTAAATATTTAGTAAATATTTGTTAAATTGAAGGTACGAATAACTTAAATAACTTAATATGATAAATTATTCCTATATAAGTAATATTAAGTATTATTATTAAAGTTAGGCTTAAAGACATAAAGTAACTTTCCCTGTTGGCTCTATTTAATGTTTTTTATGTAATAAAAACATTTTCATCTTTGGTATTTTATTTGTTGTTTTTTCAGTGATGTAGCTTGGTTCAATGAATCTTGGTTAAGCCGAATTAAAGAGGATGTTGGGGACAACTGGAGAATAAAGGTATGTAGAATGAATGGGAGAAGTACTTGATCCAAACAGTGGTTCTAAAATTAGCACTAACCTCAAGCAAATCTTTTTTTTCAAATTAACATATAGTACTTTTTATTGTGTACAGTTTGAGTTTTAAAACATGTATTCTTTCATGTAACTACCATCATAATGAAATAGAAAATATTCCCACTAACCAAAAATATGCACTTCAGGCCCATTTTCAATTAATCCCTACCCTCATCCTGGCCCTACGTAGCCATAGATCTGTCTCATGTCACTATGGAGAGTTCATTTCTGGAATTCTGTGTAAATTGAATCATATAATATGTATTCTTTTGTCTAACTTCATTCACTCAGTTTAATTTTTGAGTCTCATCCATGTTGCCTGCATTAGTAGTTCTTTTTTTGCTAAGTAGTATTTCATTAGACTGATACATTGTGGTTTGTTTAGCCATTCACTTGTTGATGGATATTTGAATTTTTATTATTTTTGACTATTGCGCATACAGTAGCTACAAACATATATGAATTTTTGCACAGATGCATATTTAATTATCTTGGGTGAATTTCTGGGTGGAATTGCTAAGTTGTGTAAGTATGTGCTTAACCTTATAAGAAACTGACAAACTGATTTTCTGTTTTTCAGTTAGTTTTGTTGTGTCTTCTAGGACACTTGTTTCATATAGGTTATGTGATTTGATGAGATACAGTTCTTAACTGAATTACTGTGCTAATAATATGCTAATAACCGATCTTTAATGATGTTTCTTTTTCTTTTCCTGCTATTGGTAATTTGTGTCTTTTGAATTTATTTTCTTTGATAAGTCTGGCTAGATGTTTTTCAATTTTATTTATTTTTTAAAGAATTAGCTTACATTTTCTATTCCATTGATTTTCCTCTCTGATTTTATTATTTCCTTTCTCATTTATTCTGTTCTCTTTTTATTGCTTCTTAAGGTGGAAGCTTAAATAATTAACTTTAGACCTTCTTCCCACCTAATATTAAGCACCATCTTAGCCACATCCCACATATTTTGACATGCTGTGATTTTATTTTCATTCAGTTCAAAGTATTTGGTAACTTCCCTTGTGTTTTCTCCTTGAATCTATGAGTAAATTATAAGTAGGTAATTTAAATTCAAAATATTTGAGGCTTTTCCAGTTGCCTTTCTTTTATTTATTGGGAACATATTCTTTATTGAGAAATTATTTTACATTTACTGAGTCTTATTTTATGACTGAACATATGGTCTGTCTTGGTGAATATTCTATGTGTACATGAAAACAGCATGCATTCTACAGTTGTTATATAAATATGTACTTTGTCAAATTTGTTGATAGTGGTTTTTTTTTACATCTTTATTGATATTCTGTCTTATTATACTATGTATATAGATAATATAGTACGGACTCTGTAGAGAGTCCTTAAATCTCTAATGACAATTTTGACATTGTTGATTTCTCCTTTGCATTTCTTTCTTTCTTTCTTTTTTTTTTTGCTTTTTACTTCGTGTATTTTGAATTTCTGTTATTAAGCTTATTACACACTATATTTCTTGAATGAATTCACTTATTATGAAATGCTTTTCTTTATCCCTGGTAATATTCCTTGATTTGAAATAAAATTTATATGATACTAATATAGCCACTACAGATTTTTATGATTATATTTTTCATTAGTATTTATTTTTCCATTCTTTTAATCTGCCTATGTCTTTACATTGAAAGTGTTTCATGTAGACACCTAATAGTTGGGTCTTACGTTTTTATCCAGTTTGACATGCTATTTGATTCTTTATTTTAAAAAAAACCTATTTCTTATGTCCATGTTTTTGTTCAAATCCTTGAACATCTTTAAACTAGAAGTTTTAACATCGTCTCCCAATTCTCTTATCTTTCATTTCTGAGCCCATATGTATTGACTGAGTTTTCTCCTAATTTTTATCCCCATTTTCCTGCTTCTTCATATGTGTAGTAATTTTTTAATTGGATGCTAGACATTATGAATTTTATTATTGAGTACTGGTTTTTAAGTATATTCTTTGGAGGAGTGTTGTATTTTGTTCTTGCCAGTAGTTTAGGTACTTGGAATCAGTTTGATCTTTTCAATCCTGTTTTTGGCCATGGTTGGGGACAGATCTAAAATACTCTTTCCTTTAGGACTAAGTTAGACCCATTACTAAGCTGTGACCTTTATGGAGTCTTTAGTGAATGCTTTGTGCATGTAGCATAGTGTTTTCATTCTGGCTAGTAAGAATTTCAAAAATGTTTTGGCTTGTATAATCTTTGGGAATGGTTCAGCTTATAGTTCCCTGGATTTTATTTCTTTGGAAAGAAAATTGAGTTTCATCCATCCGCATACAAACTGGTATTTAGCCAGAGAGTCAAAGGAACCATTTTACACTAATCTCCAGAGCTCACTCTTTCCATAGCTCCCATCTTTTAATCTGTCTGCCCTGCAAATTTGAACTGCCCAGACCTTCCTGAACTTCTGATGTCTATCTCTTCAGTCATTGAAAACATCAGGCTTGGTTTGGTTTCCACTTCCCTATGCCGTAGTCTGAAAATCGCCTTAAGACAGAAAGCTTGTACTAACTTGTATAGGGCACATTTTCTGTTTGTTTTCCTTCTTTCAGAAAGCAAGGTTCTGTATTACTTGTCTAAAGCTTGAAAAAATTGTTTATTGAAAACAATTGTTTAATGTATTTTGTCTTGTTTTCTAGTTATTAGTGACAGAAGAGAAAATCAAAACCCAGTTAATTTACTCATGACTGAAGGTGGACATGCTCATATATAAATTTTTAAATGGGGCCCTTGAGTTCATTGTGGCCCACTTTAAATATAATCACCCTACTTAACTAACCACTGATTAAAGCTCTGGTGGTTAAAAAGTATCATGTGTTTGTATTTATAGACCTCTATTATAATGTTTTTGTTATCCTTTTTAATTAGGGGAAAGTTTTTATTGTGTTTCATGCTGGTATAACTTTTCTTTCATTATTAATCTGAAATAAGAATCTCTCTCTTTTTTCACATTAGGCTAATAATTTAAAGAAGGTCCTTCAAGGAATTATGAGTTACTATCATGAGGTATGAAAAACATCTGACTTTGTTTAAATGCAAAATGCTATATGATAATAACTTTGAGATTGAAAAATCGCTTGGTTTTTTGTTTATAGTATTTTACTGGACTATACATCATAATTGGAAAATGTTTTATTGCCATTTTTATAGGACACTTATTTGTGAAAATAAGCAAGTTTAAGGTTAGATATATTGATTTGTGAGATAACATTGTTTAGGTATTGATACTCTCTAAACTGATTATTTTGAGGTAGAATTACCTTTATCTTTAATATGATTTGATTTTGTCCAATACTATGAAGTAGACTTTATAATTAATTGAATTAATTTTCTATTTAAAGCATTATTTTGACGTTTCTTCGCAGTGTAAACAATAGCAAAGACATAACTGAGATTATGCTCATACAAGTAAATTGGAAAAAATGCAAAATGAAAGTATTATTATAAAGTCATCCCAGATAGTACATTAATCAAGTAGTTTGCTTTTTCTTATTCAGCTTCATAACCAGTTCTCTAGTAGGGTTTTTTATATAAGAGAATTTATCGCTTAATGATTGGCAGCTTTTGAATGACTTTTCTATTAAAGAATTTTTGTTTCTATTTTTTTAAAGTCGTCACACAACTAAACTTGTAATTTCTTCCAAAAATGTTTAATACTCTCCAAAATTTTTCAATTTATTAAATACCTAAAACCGATTTTGAAGCTGTTGTAATGTCAAGAACCTTTTTAATCACCTAAAAAATAAAAAAAGAAAGGTAAGACCAGGAAAAAAATTAATTCATTAGTTTTGTTATTCATTTGTAAAAGTGTAGTGGTTTACATTGCATTTCTCTGTTAACTGATTATATATCAAAATATTCTGAATATTCTTTGGCTTAACATAAGCTTATTATTTAATGGACAGGCATAAGTTTTATCATAGTCGACTAGGCCAAGTGCTTTTTAAATTAAATTCTTCTCTCTGACAGTGGAATCAAAAGATATTTGGTGTGAAACCAAAAGGAAATACAGTGCTTTTGGTTGGTTACTCAGAATTTTGGGATGTTGCCTGAACATTGCTAACTGGTTTTAATCAATAATTATTGATTTGTCATTTGTTATTTTATCTGAGTTGTTTAATGAATCTATATTTTAACTGTAATAATATTAAATTTAGCAAATTCTTTGCAGCCAAGATAAATGAGTGATCTAATTTATTTTAATATTGTAGTTTTTGGGGCAGCAGGTTTCAGAAGCACTTATCCCTGATTTAAACCAAATAACCGAACGTTCAGATCCAGTGGAGCTTGGGAGGTTGCTCCAGCTTATTTTAGGTTGTGCGATCAACTGTGAAAAGAAGCAAGGTAAGTTAATTTCAATCATTTGAGGATTTCTACTTTCTAGAAACAATCTACATTGCTATACAAGGTAGCATTAAAATGTACTAATAAAGCTTGGCAGAAAGCACCCTGAAATGTAAACCAGAAGATCTGAATTCTAGCCCAACTCTGTCATTGAAAAGTGGCATACCTTTAGTGTCCTATTTGTACCTGGATTTTGATATTCATATTCAGTGGCTAAATTAAACCTATTTTAGTTTAATAGTTTGATATATCCAGTACATTAAGATTTAGTGGATAGTCAATAAAAATTGTACTTATTCATCTGATGCATTATGTCTATTTTACATGTAAGAACTTTATCTGGATTTATAAATATTCAGCTACTACTTTAGAATTCAGGTTTCTTCAGCTAATATTCTGCTCTTTTTAGAAACATATGTGTCCGATATATGCTCCAGATAAGTAATCTAATGATAAAAAAGGAATTAGTGCATTATATTAGTATATCTAAACACAGTGATTCATATTTTGCTGAGTACAAAAGGATCATATTTGGTTGCATGTAATGATAAATGATGAACTGAACAGGCCCAGACCTCCTTCCCTTGAGGGCTTTAATCTGTCTGGGTGGTGAGACTTTTGATGCTGATTTTTCTTTTTGTATGATTCATCCAAACTTGTTCTTAGTACACCACCTTTATGAAAGAATAATGTTGAGTGCTTAAGTTTGCAAAATGCAAAATACTTCAGGCCAAGGCCTTGGAAAACTTTCAACATTGTCTAACTAACAAAGAAAGTATATAAGGTGGAATAAATTTGCTAACAAACTCTGAAAGGAGAAAAATAAAATACATGAAATTAATTGTAGTTTTGTAGTTTATCAATTATGAAAGGACAGTGACTGGGTGTCAGAGAATTTTTATATTAGTCCATCTCTACTATTTACTAGAAGCTTTTTTTCTAGGACAAGCCAGTATTTCTCTATAGGCTTTTATTTCTCACTTATTATAATGTTAAAGATCTGTATATTGGGTTTTTCATAAAAGCAGGGACATTTGCTTATAGAAGGTTAACACTTCTCTAAATATTTAATCATAAATTGACAAATAGCAATTTATTTATAAATCTAGTAATTTTTTGTTATAATTGTGATTCTTTTTATTTTTTCATTGATTAATGCTTTGTTAATATTTTAATTACTAGTTATTTATAACTTATTTTTGCTTAATTAATCTTACCAGGTTTGAAAGTTTCATTATCTTTTTCAAAGAGCAAACTTTCAGCTTTGATTCTATTTTGTTTTGCTGTTTAATTTTGTTGTCCTCTTTTATCTCATTCGTTTTTCTTGTGAATTAATCAGCTGTTCCTATTCTAAGCTGTAATTGACATGCTAAATGGTAATTTTGCCTTAAAATGATTATTTTGTTGTATCTTACAAATTTTAATATTATATGTAATATTTCCATAATTTACTTCTAAGCATTACTGAGCAATTTTGTCCCATTTTTAAAAGGAATTCCATTCCTATATACATAACGTTTTAAAAGCTTTCACACGTTTGTACTTTGCCATGTGAATTGATTTTCAAAATGATTTCAAGATACTGCAACAATCTCAATCCTGAAAGAATGGACTCATTTGGTTAACATTACTCAGTTTATATTGGTGAGGAAGAAAGACATACTTGTGGACAAATAATGTATTTATATAAAGGATTATCTGTGGGTAAATGAATTTTTATATTCTGTTAATTTGATAGCTAAGGTACCATGTGTAAAGAATAGATTTTTTTTCAGATTTGATTTTTTTTTTAAATCATAGAACATATTCAAAATATAATGACACTAGAAGAGTCTGTTCAACATGTGGTCATGACTGCTATTCAAGAGGTAAGTTATATCATGTTCCTATGAGTATAAAAATCCTAAACCAAATTATATAAAACTTCCCATACTTTATGGTTTTCTTTTTATAAACTTGCTCTTTGTTGTGGGCCTACTTGCCCTTAGCTAGTGGGTCTTCCTTTTTTTCCCCCCAAAAATATTTTAAAAGGCCTTTAAGCTCAGTTTCAGTGTCTCTTCATTTTAAAAGCTGGTTAATAAATTAATATTGTAAAGTTCCTTTAAATCAGTGATCCTCAACCTTTTCAGCACCAGGGACCGGTTTGGTGGAAGACAATTTTTCCACACACCCGGGGTGGCGGGGAGGAATGGTTTTAGGATAAAAGTGTTCCACCTTAGATAATTAGGCATTAGATGCTCATAAGAAGTGTTCACAGTAGTGTTTGTGCTCCTATGAGAATCTAATGCTGCCGCTGATTTTACAGGAGGTGGAGTCTAGGTGACAATGCTCTCTTGCCTGCTGCTCACCTCCTTCGGTGCAGCCCAGTTTTTAGCAGGCCACAAACTGGTACCAGTCTGTGGCCCAGGGGATGGGGACCCTTCCTTAAATAATTTCAACTAAGCAGGAAATGCAGGGTAAGCAGTCTCTGACCAGACAGGAGTTTTTCATTTTTATTTTCTTTCTACCAGTTGTAACAATCTTTCCTGAAATTTTCATTTTTACCATATGCATTTTCAGAATGTTAGATCTGTGAGCAAATATGATGGTACTTAGGTTTCAGAGCCAGGTTAAGTTGGATTAAAGCTAGTCTAGTTATCTAAGTGGAGCCAGGAAGGATTCAGAATTAATGTGGTGCAGTGTTGATTCTTAATATCAGCCTAAGGCTGAGATGAAGTGCAGAGGTAACCTTAGGAAAAGCAGCGTTTGGAAGGGGCATGACTTGAAGGGCAGCATCATACAGGACATTGGTAGTCTGTATTCCCTGAGTTTACATTGTTGGTTTGGATTCAGAGCATCCCTGTACGTAAATAAATCCACCTTTCATCTCAAATAGTTATTTTACAGGATCTTTTTTTCATATAATTGTAACTCCTGCTTTTAAAATGACTTCTCAAAAAGGCTGCATTTAAAAAGTAGTAAGTTATAATGTATATGAATCACTTAAAAAATTATTTAATACGAAAATTATTTAATACGTTCACTCTTCATCAGTAATATGTCTTTTAGAACTTGTATTGAAATTTTTCAGTACACAAGTATTTTGAATATACGTATTTAAAGCACAGTTTACTATAGTGTCCTCACTAATATGCTTCAATTTGTGTTATTATAACCTCTAGTAAAATTTTTATTTGAATAGTGTTCTAAGGATCCTCAAATTAAGACAAGGAAAAGCCAAATATAAACCATTTTACTGTCCTTTCAAGAAAATATATTTTACTTCATAAACATCACATTATTATACTTAATTTTACTGTTTTAATTTCCTAGTTGATGAGTAAAGAAATATTGAGCTCTCCTCCAAATGATGCTGTTGGAGAATTGGAGCAACAGGTGAGTATTTTAGTATGGAAGAAAAATGTTGAAAGCAATGTTATAGTTTTTTTGCCAATTACTCTCATAAAGCTTACAAAGAGAGCATATACAAGGATATTTTCTTCCATGAAATTAAGTTTATTCTTCTGTAACATCCCAATTGAATGGAAGTGGTGTTGGTCTCCAGAGATTTTTGTGATCATGTTGAAAGAGTTGAGTGGCATTGAACATTCCTTCTGACACTCGTAATGTGTATTTGGCCCACCACTGTATGGTTAGACAGTGAAATAGAGGACAATTAAAAACAAACTCTGCTAAGTTTTGATGTACGTAATAATGTAATTTTTTTCCCTGTTGGTATTCTCTCACTTGATATTGAAGAAACAGCTCAAAGGCCCTATACTCAAGGCTCCTTTCCCTGGTTCTGTTTCAGGACTGTTTTACAGGGGGAAAGGACACTCTTCTCCCATTTATAACCCTATATGGGTTATAGGGTAAAGGATAAGAGGAGAGACAAATGCATTAAGTATTTTTTCTGTTATATTTTTAGACATTTCTGTTTTTATGAGTGTAACCAGTCATCTCAAGAACATGTAGCCCCTACACTCAAGCTAGAATGAGATATTCTTTTCTTTGTGCCCTACATTTACCCTATAGTGTGCTTCTATGAAAGCACCTTCAACATATTTTATATAATTGTTGATGTTTCTACCCTAAGGGTTTTAAGGACAGAAACTCTTATTCTTTTTTGTGTTTAAAGAAATAATTTATTTAAATGTAAACATGCTGTGTTTTTTTCTAAACTTTTTTTTTTCTGTGATAAAACTAAACAATGCCTCCTCTAATACTTATAAAAATATTTTACAGGGATTAACATAAAATTTACTTCTGTGGGAACATAGCTTTCAATGTTAATGAGGCCATGTAAATATAATTCACACAAAGAGAACAAATTAAGACTCATTTGTTAATAGGTAAATTTAAAAAATTATTTCCCCTATCCGTGTATATGTGTGATAAGAGAAGAGTATGTTTTTCTATTTGGGTCCAAACACAGTTTACTAAGATTTGGGACACTTTATATTTCAGCTTAAAAGAGCCTTGGAAGAACTTCGGGAAGCACTAGCAGAAAAGGAAGAGCTGAGGCAAAGATGTGAAGAATTAGATATGCAGGTATGGGAAAAACCCTGAGCTGAGGAAAACTTAAAGTTTGCAGAAGTTTTTTATTGTAATTCATCAGCTGGCAGTATGTTTTGTAAATTAGGTTTCACTTCATGGAAGGAATATTAAAAGGATTTCTTATAGGCTTGAATATTCAAGCATGAATTTCATAAATATTTTTCTCTGATAGTTGAAATTTGCTGGCTTAACTTTCTTTGAGAAAATTACTAATTGTAGAATTTCAAAATTTAGATAAAGACTCAGTTTTCATTTTTGTAAAGTGGGAAAATTAATGTTTCTACTTCATATTGTGTATGTAAATATTAAATAGAGGGAAATTATGAAAACATTAAGTGGTACCTGACACTTCCCCCCCCCAATAAATTCAAGCATATGTTTATATGTATATATGTAGTCTCTCATGCCAAGTTTTTGCTAACATGTATGTATGTATGTATGAACATGTATGTATGTAATCTTGTGTTCATATGCACATGTATTTTTAAATGAACTTGGCATGAGCAATGATATGGTTAGGGGTTAAGAGGGTAGATTTTCAAACCAGGCTACCTACATTCAGAACCTGGTCATGTTACTAATTGTTTATATGCTCTCAGGCACATTACAATTACTCTGTACTTCGGTTTTTTCTTTTGAGAAATAGAATGATGATAGCATGTATCTCCCAGAGTGGTCATGAGGTCATGAGCACTTAGAGCCTGGCACAGAAGTGCTATGTATATTGTTTGCATATGTTGTTACCATTACATCAAAATACAAATGTGCTCATTATGCAATAAGTCTAGAAAAAGGTGTATAGAAGGTTAAGTTTACCTTCATAATATGCTGTATGTAAATGACTTTTTTGTTGTTTAAATAATGAGCTAAACATATAGTTGATTCTCTGAAAAGTGTAAGGGCAAGGAGCAAAGGTGTGGTGGCAATATCTTTGCTAGAGGAAGTGAATATCTAAAATGACAGGGCTGTATAATGCTTCTAACCCTCAAGACTTTGCAAATAAGGAAAAGGAAAAGACTTGATTAGGATGACTAGCCACTTAGGGCAGTGGGAGCACTAGAATTTAGATCTAATTTCATCTGTAAAAGCCAGTCCTCTGCATTTGAACAAAGTAAGCGTCTCAAGTAGGGGAAATATATTCTGTTCTCCTTTGCACTTTTGCTAACTACACATTGTAACATACACCTTTAAACACATGCAAAGTACCTAAAATGTGTTATTTTTAAATAGGATCATATTCACCCTATAAAATACTTCATAGGAAGAATAGAAGATCGAGCTATTGAGCTATTAACCATTCTCTTGTGGGATCTAGGTGCAGTTTTCTGAGAAATTCTTACACAGTAAAGAACACAAAATTCTAAATTAAAAGATTTATGTGTTAGTAACAAAAAATGAAGTGTATATGATCTGGTTTTAGGTGAAAAGCACAGAAATCCTAAACAGAGAGAGACAGAGGCAGGTGCAGATTGAACTTATCACCATGAGAGCTTGTTGAAGGAGATGCTTGGAACACCAACCCCATGCTCCAAGTCATGCTTCTAGGGTGGGAACAAGGAATGTCCCTGTCTTGCATCCCCCTTACTCATGTCTGTACCAAACATGGCTCTGGAGCCATGCTGAAGCATATGAATAGGAGGAACAAGATTGGTTATTCACCATATGTTCAAAACTAAAATTTGCTCTTGGTCGTGTTTCTTTTTAGAGGAGTCCTACCCTGTTTTGATGACTGAGGGTGTTGTTTCTCCTCTGTCAATCATTTTATAATAGCCCCTACACTCAAGCTAGAATGAGATATTCTTTTCTTTGTGCCCTACATTTACCCTATAGTGTGCTTCTATGAAAGCACCTTCAACATATTTTATATAATTGTTTATGTTTCTACCCTAAGGGTTTTAAGGGCAGAAACTCTTATTCTTTTTTGTGTTTGAACCACTTAGAATTATTATGCATGACAGGTAATAGTAGTCACTAAACAGCTTACACAATAGGCATGGGTGCATGCATTGAATTTAGGAACAGAAACTTCTTTATATTGACTGCCCAGGGACAGTTTCCTAGACTTCGTATTTTTCATTTAGAAGACAGTGTTTGTAACTTGTCTGAATGCTGTGTTCAGGGCAATCACTTGATGTTAATTTCCTATTCGTTCTTTGTTTCAACATGTAGTCATATTTACATAACTGGGTTGAATTACATGTTTTGAAAATATGGATAACACACTTGTCCAGTAATATATTGGAAACCAGAATAGGCCAGTGGTTTTTCAAACTAATTCTTAATCATATGTAAAACTTCTGTTCTTATGAAAGGACACAGCCTTAGCGATACATTTTTAAAGATGTTTTTAAATGGAAAAGAAGTAAAACCAGGAGAGAAAATCATGCATGTTTTAAAAGTATGAATACAAAAAAATTGCTCCAGGTACTGATATTGATGTGGTTCTGTACTAAGATGTTTTTATCCGTTTAAAATCATAAGCAGTTTCAATGTGCAAATGGAAACAGCTTAGCTTTTTGTTATTGATTCATTAACCAAATATGCTTATTTCTTGAATATGTAATGTGTGATTAATAATTTTATAATCTGAACCTATCATGATAACTTTGAACATATATGTGTATATTTTGGCTTAGTAGGTAACAGCATTCTAAAAATTAGTTTATACCTAAAAGGGGAGACAAATTAATTTTTTGAAGTTTCATTTGTGCATCAAATTTTAGAGACTTAAAAACATTTTCTTCCCCAAAGGAAGGCATTGCATTTTAAAGATATATTTACCCTATTTTCTCCATGTGTGTATTGATTTGATTTCTTTTGTTTGACTTAAATCTCCTAGACTCTGAATTCTATATTCAGAAGGATCCTTAGAACTCACCTAGTATGACAGACCAAGCTAATTAATGGCTGAGTCAGATTTAGAATTCAGAACTCCAGACTTTATTAAGAGTTTTTGTTTGTTTGTTTTTTCTACTGGTGCTTATGTGTGTGTATTTGTTTCTTAGGTGACTACACTTCAAGATGAAAAGAATTCACTAGTTTCTGAAAATGAGATGATGAATGAAAAACTTGACCAGTTGGATGGCTCTTTTGATGATCCAAACACAGTGGTTGCAAAAAAGTATTTTCATGCACAATTACAACTAGAACAATTACAGGAAGAAAACTTCAGGTAGCATTTTTAATAGAAATCATTTTATGGAGTTCTGTTATACTAGTAGCAAAAAATCACAGTGTCAACAACTAATTATTAAGCATTGTTAAACATTTTTAGGATATTGATTAAGCTCCTGAAAATACCAAATGGTATAAGTGGTTCCTGCTCTCACGGGGCTTATGATCCAGTTAGGAAGTGGGAGATATACATAAAAACAAAACAATTTAAATATGTGTTAAGAACCAAGTCAAGGCCATAGGAAAGCCAATAGGAGTTAAAGGGAGTGATTGCTGAAACTTGGGGAGAATGAGGAGTTTTTCACATAAGATAGGTAACCCTATAATAAATGGAAAAAATGTAAATCATAAGCTAAGTAGATGTTTTTCATTTTAACTTGTATATTTCTTTAATAAAGTCATGTATCCTTACCTTTAACAAACATTGATTATCTTTTCTGTGCTTACCACTGAGCCTTGAACTATAAGACCTTGAGGAGAGGCACTCTAATTGTACTCTGCATATATATTTTTTCTTATTTTTGATATAACTTCAAACTCACAAAGTTACTGCCGGGGACAGGGAGTGGGGGATGGAGACAGCAAACCACCATGCCATATATATACCTATGCAACAATCCTGCAGGATGCAGGATGTGCACATGTACCCCAGAGCCCAAAGTACAATAAAAAAAAGTGAAGGAGAGATTATTTTTCTACAACAAATTCCAAAAGCAAAAGTTTTTAGCCTACATTTTCTTGTTACTTTAAGGGAAAAAGAATTTATCAACAAAATGATGGCCAAGGTAGTTCCATACATATATAATATACATAACATTTATATATCAGTTTATTATATTTATTTATTAATATACTAATATATAAATTATGAATATATAATATATAAAGGTAGTATATTGATATATTAATATATTATTTTGATATATTAATATATAATATATGCATGTGTATATGTATGTGTGTGTTTATAAAATATGTATTTGTCTTAAATGGAAATAAAAACAAAATTTAACAACAACAACAAAAAGTTACAGGAATACTACAAGAAACTTCTTTACACCTTTTACTCAGATTCAACAATTATTTTACAGTCTCTCCATTTGCTTTAGCGGTCTCTGTATATATTCATAATTTGCATACTTTTTTCTCAACTGTTTGAGAGTAAGTTGGACACAAGTCTCTTTACCCCAGTATATTTCAGTGCATATTTCCTAAGAACGAGGACATTCTCTTTTAAACCACATTATTTTCACATTATTGTGAAAAAAGATATAACCATTAAAATTGGGATCTCTTTCTGGACTCTTATTTCATTTCCGTTAGTAAATTTCTTCATGCCTGTATGATACTATATTATTGTAGTTACAGAGGATAACTTTTGAGGTCTGGTAGTGTAAGTATTCCAATTTTGTTCTTTCTTTTCAAAATTTGTTTTGGCTATTCTAAGTGTTTAGCATTTTACCATAAAATTGAGAATCAGCTAGTCAGCTTCTATTAAAAACCTTTATACTCAAGTATTTTATGTTTTTGATGCTATTGTAAATACAATTTCAGAATTATGAAAATTTGCTGCTAATATGTAGATAGATGTACAATTATATATTGAAACTTTGATCTTCCATCTTGCAAGTTATATCTTAAATATATTGAAACTTTTATATCTTGCAAAGTTTCTTGATTCACTTATTTAGCTAGTAGTGTGTTTCACTAGTGTGATTCACATTTAGCTAGTAGTGTGTTTAGGTTAAAAAAAAGTCTTTAGTCTATTCCTGCTGCTTTAACAAAATACCTTAGGCAGAGTAATTTATAAACAGTAAAAATCTACCACTCACAGTTCTGAAGACTGGGAACTCCAAAATCAAGGCACTGGTAGATTCAGTGTCTGTCTGAGGGATTGCTCTCTGCTTCCAAGATGGCTTCCTCTTGCTGCATCTTTAGGTCCCTTTAACGGCTTTTATAAGAGCACTAATCACATTCATGAGTGCAGAGCCCTCATAACTTAGTCACTTCCTAAAAGGCCTTACTTAATACCACCAGAAGGGGAATTAGGTTTCAACATGAATTTTAGAGGAACAGAGGCTATGGAATCTACAGTCATCTATTAATAGAGCTTTACATCTTCCTTTCATTATTTCTGTCTTGTATTTATTTTCCTTGCTTTGTTGCAAGAGCAGCCATCATTGCTTTGTTCCTGGTCTTAGTGGGATCATGTGCAATTAGGAACCATCAAGTATAATGCCAGCATTAGAGTTTTTCAATGTGCTTTTTGTCAGATTGAGGAAATTCCCCTTGTTTCCAGCTTGCTAAAAGTTGTTTGTTTATTTTTTTTCAATAATGATTGGGTGTTGATTTATGTCACATGATTTTTCTGCATCTTGAAAAGATGGTGTAGTTTTTCTTTTTCATTCCTTTAGTATATTGATTCATTTTTGAATTTAAAAACCTACATTCTGGAGATAAACCACTTTGTTCATATTCTATTATCCTATATGTATATATGACTAGATTCAGTTTGTTAATAATTTGAAAGAATTTTTATAACTGTCTTTATAATAGATATTGGTCTGAGTTTTGTCTCTTGTAATGTTTTGTTCAGGATTTATCAGAGTTCTGCTAAATTCATAGAATGGCAGGCATAGTCTCTCTTCCTCTATTTTCTGAAGGAGTTTATGTAAAAATATTCTTTCTTTCTTAAATATTTGATACAGTTTATCAGTAACACAATTTGGGCCTATGGTTTTCTTTGTGAGTGAGTTTTTACTGACAAATTATTTCTGTAATGGTCATAGGGCTTTTCATATTTCCTATTTGATCTTGTGTCAGTTTGGTAAGTTGTATTTTTCAGTGTATATGTTTATTTAAGTTATTGAATTTATTGACATGAAGTTGTTCATGATATTCTCTTATCCTTAAAATTCAGTGTATATGTTTATTTAAGTTGTTGAATTTATGGACATGAAGTTGTTCGTAATATTATCTTCTTATCCTTATACTGACTATGGCAGATGTGATGATATACCCTTTTACATTCCTAATATTGCTTGGATTTTCTTTCATTTTTCTTGATCACTCTTGCTAGAGGTTGATCAGTTTTCTTAATCTTTTCAAACATCCTTTATTGGCTTCTTATACTATTAGTTTTAGATTTCTTTTTTTATACTTACGTTGGATTTAAGTTTCTCTTCTTTTTGTAGCCTCTTAAAGTTGAAACTTATCATTGATTTTAAGCCTTTCTTTCTTTCTAACGTAAACCTTTAAAACTGAGAGGCACTGGTTTAGTGTTGTCCCCCATATTTGATTCCTTGTCTTTTTGTTATTGCTTAGTTTGAAACATTTTCTAAATTTCATTGTGATTTTTTTCTTCACTCATAGGTTATTAAGAAATGTGTTGTTTATAGATTTAAAGCTTTTCTAGACTTCTTATTGTGACTGATTTCTAATTTAATTAACCTTTATTACTAGAGAATATGTTCCATGAGATTTCAAACTTTTGGCATTTATTGATACCTATTTTATTTATCATCATGTATTTTATCGTATTGAGTGTTACATATACATTTGCAAAAAATGTGAACCCTGTAAATTTAGGCTTAAATGTTTATAATGGTCAGTTATATCAAGCTGATTAAAAGTATCATTCAGATCGCTTCTGAATTTTTGCTGATAATTTAGTTTTATCATTTATTGGGAGATGTGTTAAAATTTTCAGCAATGATTATGGATTTGTGGATTTCTACCTTTGGTTTTAACAGTTTTTGCTGTTGGTATTTTTAAAAAAGCTTTGTTTTTAGGTGTGTATGCATTTATGATATGTCTTTCTCCTGAATTAACACTTTTAAAATTATGAAATATCTCTTTATTTTTGGTGGTACTTTTTGTCTTAAAACTTACTTTATTTGAAATAAATGTAATCACCCCAGTTTTCTTTGCTTGCTTCTTGCATGACATTTTATTTTTCATCTTTACTTTTCTCTGTCTTTATAGTACAATGTCTCATAATTAGCATATTCTTGAACTTTGCTTTTTTATTCTCTCTGATAGTCTCTACCTTTTTGTGTGTTTTTTTCACTTATCTTTTTTTGTGATTATTGATGTGGTTGTATTTAGATCTATTAATTTGCTATTTTGTATTTGTCCCATTTTTTCTTGTGTTCTTTTTATCTGTCATGCATTCTTTTGGATGCATGACAATTATCAAATAATTTTTTAATATTTGATTTTAATTGCTGTATTCTTATTTTAGTTTTTGCTTTTGTTGTTACTCTAGAGCTTCTAAATTTGTCTTTATCACAATCTATACAGTTCATGTTTTTACCACTTTACATGCAATGTGTATTTTAAAATGCACGAGATATTTCTCACCTTTTGAAATTAAAATTTGCTGGAACTAGGTATAACTAAATACAGTGTTTCAGGAATGAAACTAAAAATTGAGAACATTAAGTTTACTTCTCATGTCTGTTTCAAAATTAACAGCTGAAAAGTATCTTATTCCTTTAGTTTGTCCTTTCTTGAATATAGAATTTAAACAATTTTAATATTTTCTTCTAAGCTCAAGTTTTGGTAGGAAAACAAATCGTGGAAGTTATACTTACTTTTTTTTTTGTTCAAGGCTCGAAGCTGCAAAAGATGATTACCGTGTTCACTGTGAAGAACTTGAAAAGCAGCTAATCGAATTCCAGCATAGGAATGATGAATTGACTAGTCTTGCGGAAGAAACAAGAGCCCTGAAAGATGAAATAGATGTTCTTAGGTATGGCATGTCTTAAAAAATATAATTATGCCATTTCTAAGTTATTGTTTAGTCAATTTGAGGATTTCATATTTTAACCAGGAATTCATAGGATTATTCCTGTGTATCAAGTACTGATCAGTTTTTAATCCAGGCTGATAGTTTTAACTTCTTTTATGTTTGTTGTTTGGGCTTGCAGTTCATGGCTAATACTCAGTTCTTATGAGGGAATACTCAATTCTTATTCAGACATTTTTACATTAGAACCTATATACCCCAAATGAGACCTTTAATTAAATTTTGTAAATGGAGTAATTATAGATACATTTCACTTGACCTGCTTGTACCTATCATTATATTTTGTGACATTTTTCTGTAAGGGAATATATTCTCAATCTGTATTTTGACATTTGATTAACTATAAATCAAATATAGGCAAGAATCCTAACTTTTTATTAGGGAGGATTGTCATTTGGCAATATAACATTTATGTTTTTTTTTCCTATGAAATGTTACTCAGTAAACAGTCTGTTCACATGATCTTTATTTTTTTTTTGTTAATTTTTAATTAGTTATTTTTTGTAGTTCCAAACACTCATTTGAAACAAAATTTGTATAACCATTAATTTGGACCTGCTTGTGATAGTGAAGTGATTTGGTTTATTTGTTTGTTGGTTTATTTATGTATTTAAGTCAGGTAAGCACAAGTCCAAAGGGAAGTGCTTTGCCTGACAAGTTTTTAATTTAATCAGCTTTCTAAATACAGTATGTCATATACTTAGAACAAAACTATGCTGAATGTTATACACAAGTCAAGGTTGCCTATATGTTGCAGAGCAGCTGAGTTGTTTAGTTTTATGTATAAAATCATTTTTTAAAATTCATTGTGCTAATATATGAAACAGCTTGATAATTTAGTGTGTCATATTTGAAGCATTTTATTTTGATGGCTTTATACCAAAGAAGTTGAATTTTAGATAGATTTAGGCAAGAGTCTGTTTCCAGAGTTCCCACATTTTCCTCTTCGATTTCTTCTTCTCAGTTACTCTCATTTACTTTTCTTTTTTGTGATAGTTTGGAAGATTCATTTTACAGGAAGAGTAAAATTATGAGTATATGCTAGTTTTTGTACAGTAATGCTTAGTGTTTATTATTATAGGGCTACCTCTGATAAAGCAAATAAACTGGAGTCAACAGTTGAGGTATATCGTCAGAAGCTACAAGATCTGAATGACCTTCGCAAGCAGGTGAAAACTTTACAGGAAACCAACATGATGTATATGCATAATACAGTCAGCTTGGAGGAAGAATTAAAAAAAGCAAATGCAGCACGTACACAATTAGAAACATACAAAAGGCAGGTAAGAAACATCTTAATTTTTAATTGATAAAATGCAAGAGTTTATGTTATTCCTTTTGATTTCTTAAGAATGGTACAGAAATTAAGATGCATTGCTTATAATAAGCTATGAACTTATTTTGATGAATTTCTTTCTTTAATTTTAATTTAAGGATTGATAATTGAATTTGAGTTATCTGAGTCTTTTACCTTTTTACTGCCTTCTGATATTTTTTCTTTTGAGATTTTATTGT
Organism: Cheracebus regulus; assembly: GCA_963574635.1. Taxonomy (NCBI): domain Eukaryota; kingdom Metazoa; phylum Chordata; class Mammalia; order Primates; family Pitheciidae; genus Cheracebus; species Cheracebus regulus. Next base: position 56,089 of record CAUYQU010044642.1, read on the forward strand.
TTATTAGCATTTCTGGTAAGCAGGGTTAATGCCTAGTGAATGAAGCTGTAATCTAAAACATTCTGTTTGCTATTTACCAAATAACATTAGGTGGCTGACTTTTAAATTTTTTTGGCTAAATTATTATTTCAATATTTTTATTTTTATGTTAATTCTTATCTACATGTTATTTCCTGCAAATATTTAGAACTAGACTGCAATTTTAGTATAGATATTTTATTCCTAATCAGTTTTTCATTTACTCAATTCTGAAAGACTATTGACATTTATACATTTATATGTTTTTAAGGACTTTTTTCCCTTTTGTTTCTGACATTAGGTTCAAGATCTTCACGTTAAACTTTCCTCTGAATCCAAAAGGGCAGACACACTAGCATTTGAAATGAAACGGCTTGAAGAAAAACACGAAGCTTTACTTAAGGAAAAAGAGGTAAACATAAATATACATGATAAGGAGTATGTCATTGTCTTAGTTTTTTACTATCCTTGCTCTTTCTGTGATGGTGATGATGTCTAACAGTTTTGTCTTCCTCCAAACTGAAATTTTTGACATAAAAGAGTCTTGTAAAAATGAGTTGCTTCTTTCTTCGTTTTTTTTTTTAGTTTTCTTCACAGTGGTAGATGAAATGATAGAGGCAAGACCATAAGTCTCAATGAATATTTTCTAACTCTGGACTGTCAGTTGCTTAGTTGAAGGACCATATAGATAATAATTTTGTGACAGCTTTATTAAAATTTAATTTACATACCATAATTTCACTTATTTAAAGTATACAAGTCAGTGTTGTTTTTTTAAAATATATATGTTATTGCACTTTAGGTTCTGGGGTACATGTGCAGAACATGCTGGATTGTTGCGTAGGTACATACATGGCAATGTGGTTTGCTGCCTCCATCCCCATTACCTATATCTGGCATTTCTCTCCATGTTATCCCTACCCAACTCCCTACCCCTGGCTGTCCCTCCCCTAGTCCCCGCCAAGAGACCCCAGTGTGTGATGCTCCCTTCCCTGCATCCATGTGTTCTCATTGTTAAACACCCACCTATGAGTAAGAACATGTGGTGTTTGATTTTCTGTTCTTGTGTCAGTTTGCTGAGAATGATGGTTTCCAGGTTCATCCATGTCCCTACAAAGGACACAAACTCATTGTTTTTTTATGGGTGCATTGTATTTCATGGTATATATGTGCCACATTTTCCTTGTCCAGTCTATCATCAATGGGCATTTGGGTTGGTTCCAGGTACTTCCATTGTAAGCAGTGCCGCAATGAACATTCGTATGCATCTGTCTTTATAATAGAATGATTTATAATCCTTTAGATATATACCCAGTAATAGGATTGCTGGGTCAAATGGAATTTCTATTTCTAGGTCCTATTTCTAGGTCCTTGAGGAATCACCACACTGTCTTCCACGATGATTGAAATACATCAACAGTATAAAAGTGTTCCTATTTCTCCACATCCTCTCCAGCATCTGTTGTCTGCAGATTTTTTAACGATTGCCATTCTAACTGGTGTGAGATGGTATCTCAATGTGGTTTTGATTTGCATTTCTCTAATGACCAGTGATGATGAGCATTTTTTCATATGTTTGTTGGCCTCATATATGTCTTCTTTTGAAAAGTTTCTGTTCATATCTTTTGCCCACTTTTGAATGGGTTTATTTGTTTGTTTCTTGTAAATCTGTTTTAGTTCTTTGTAGATTCTGGATATTAGCCCTTTGTCAGATGGGTAGATTGCAAAAAATTTTTTCCCATTCTGGTGGTTGCCGGTTCACTCTAATGATTGTTTCTTTTGTTGTGCAGGAGATCTGGAGTTTAAATAGATCCCATTTGTCTATTTTGGCTTTTGTTGCCAGTACTTTTGGTGTTTTAGTCATGAAGTCCTTGCCTATGCCTATGTCTTGGATGGTTTTGCATAGGTTTTCTTCTAGGGTTTTTATGGTGTTAGGTCTTATGTTTAAGTCTTTAATCAATCTGGAGTTAATTTTCGTGTAAGGTGTCAGGAAGGGGTCCAGTTTCTGCTTTCTGCACATGGCTAGCCAGTTTTCCCAACACCATTTATTAACAGGGACTCCTTTCCCCATTGCTTGTTTTTGTCGGGTTTGTCAAAGATCAGATGGTTGTAGATGTGTGACATTGCCTCCGAAGCCTCTGTTCTGTTCCATTGGTCTATATCTCTGTTTTGGTGCCAGTATCATGTTGTTTTGGTTACTGTAGCCTTGCAGTATAGTTTGAAGTCAGGTAGCATGATGCTTCCAATTTTGTTCTTTTTGCTCAGAATTGAATTGGCTGTGCGGGCTCTCTTTTGGTTCCATATGAAATTTAAGGTGTTTTTTTCCAGTTCTGTGAAGAGTGTCATAGGTAGCTTGATGGGGATAGCATTGAATCTATAAATTACTTTGGGCACTGTGGCCATTTTCACAGTATTGATTCTTCCTAACCATGAGCATGGATGTTTTTCCATCTGTTTGTATCCTCTCTTATTTCCTTGAGCATTGGTTTGTAGTTCTCCTTGAAGAAGTCCTTTAAATCTTTGTTAGTTGTATTTCTAGGTATTTTATTCTCTTTGTAGCAATTGTGAATGGCAGTTTGATCTTGATTTGGCTCTCTTTAAGTGTGTTATTGGGGTACAGGAATGCTTGTGATTCCTGCACATTGATTTTGTATCCTGACTTTGCTGAAGTTGCTTATCAGTTTCAGGAGATTTTGGACTGAGACAATGGAGTCTTCTAAATATACAATCTTGTCATCTGCAAATAGAGACAATTTGACTTCCTCCTTTCCTAATTGAATACACTTTATTTCTTTTTCTTGCCTGATTGCTCTGTCTAGAACTTCCAATACTATATTGAATAGGAGTGGTGAGAGAGGGCATCCTTATCTAGTGCCAGATTTCAAACCGAATGCCTCCAGTTTTTGCCCATTCAGTATGATATTGGCTGTGGGTTTGTCATAAATAGCTTTTATTATTTTGAGATACATTCTATCGAGACCTATTTTATTAAGAGTTTTTAGCAAAAAGTCTGTTGAATTTTGTTGAAGGGCTTCTCTGCATCTATTGAGATAATCATGTGGTTTTTGTCTTTGGTTCTGTTTATGTGGTGAATTATGTTTATAGACTTGCTGCGTATGTTGATCCAGCCTTGCATCACTAGGATGAAGCCTACTTGATCGTGATGGATAAGCTTTTTGATGTGCTGTTGCAGTCAGTTTGCCAGTATCTTATTAAAGATTTTTGCATCTGTGTTCATTGTGGATATTGGCCTGAAGTTTCTTTTGTAGTTGAGTCTCTGCCAGGTGTTGGTACCAGAATGATGTTGGTCTCATGAGTTAGGGAGGATTCCCTCTTTTTGTTTTGTTTGGGATAGTTTCAGAAGGAATGGTGCCACCTCCTCTTGATATGTCTGGTAGAATACAGCTGTGAACCTGTCTGGACCTGGGCGTTTTTTGGTTGGTGAGTTATTAATTGCTGCCTCAACTTCAGCCCTTCTTATTGGTCTATTCAGAGTTTTGACTTCTTCCTGGTTTAGGCTTGGAAGGGTGCAAGTGTCCAAGAATTTATCCATTTCTTCCAGGTTTACAGAAGAAATGGATAAATTTATGTTCATAGAGTTGTTTGCAGTAATAAATTTATGTTCATAGAGTTGTTTGTAGTAATCTCTTATGGTAGTTTGTATTTCTATGAAATTTATGGTGCTATCCCCTTTATTGCTTTTTATTGCATCTATTTGATTCTTTTCTTTTTTATTAATCTGGCTAGTGGTCTATTTTGTTGATCTTTTCAAAAAACCAGCTCCTGGATTTATTGATTTCTGAAGAGTTTTTTGTGTCTCTATCTCCTTCAGTTCTGTTCTGATCTTAGTTATTTCTTGTCTTCTGCTAGCTTTTGAGTGTTTTTGATCTTGCTCCTCTTGGTCTTTTAATTTTGATGATAGGGTGTCGATTTTAGATCTTTCCTTGCTTTTCATGTGGGCATTTATTGCTATAAATTTTCCTCTAGACACTGCTTTATATGTGTCCCAGAGATTCTGGTACATTGTGTCTTCATTCTCATTGGTTTCAAATAACATCTTTATTTCTGCCCTCATTTCATTGATAGCCAGTCAACATTCACAAGCCAGTTGTTCAATTTCCATGAAGTTGTGTGGTTCTGAGTTGGTTTCTTAATCCTGAGTTCTAATCTTATTGTACCGTGGTCTGAGAGACTGTTTGTTATGATTTCCATTCTTTTGCATTTGCTGAGGAGTGATTTACTTCCAATTATGTGGTCAGTTTTAGAGTAGGTGTTATGTGGTGCTGAGAAAAATGTATATTCTGTAGATTTGGGGTGGAAAGTTCTGTAGATGTCTAGGTTTGCTTGGTCAGGATCTGAGTTCAAGTCCTGGATATCCTTGTTAATTTTTCTGTCTCATTGATCTAATATTGACAGTGGGGTGTTAAAATCTCCCACTATTATTGTGTGGGAGTCTAAGTCTCTTTGTAAGTCATTAAGAACTTGCTTTATGTATCTGGGTGCTCCTGTATTGGGTGCATATATATTTAGGATTTACATTGATCCTTTTACCATTATGTAATGCCCTTCTTTGTCTCTTTTGATCTTTGTTGGTTTAAAGTCTATTTTATTAGAGACTAGGATTGCAACTCTTGCTTTTTTTTGCTCTCCATTTGCTTGGTAAATCTTTCTCCATCCCTTTATTTTGAGCCTATGTGTATCTTTGCATGTGAGATGGGTTTCTTGGATACAGCACACTGATGGGTTTTGACTTTGTATCCAATTTTCCAGTCTGTATCCTTTGATTGGGGCATTTAGCCCATTTACATTTAAGGTTTTTATTGTTATGTGTGAATCTGATCCTGCCATTTTGATGCTAGCTGGTTGTTTTTCCCATTAGTTGATGCAGTTTTGTCATTGTGTCAATGGTCTTTACTATTTGGCACATTTTTGGAGTGGATGGTACTGGTTGTTCCTTTCTATATTTAGTGCATCTTTCAGGAATTTTTGTAAGGCAGGCCTGGTGGTGATGAAATCTCTGAGCAATTGCTTATTTGTAAAGGATTTTATTTCTCCTTTGCTTATGAAGCTTAATTTGACTGGATATGAAATTCTAGGTTGAAAGTTCTTTTCTTTAACGATGTTGAATATTGGCCCCCACTCTCTTTTGGCTTGTAGGGTTTCTGCCGATAGATCTCCTGTGAGTCTGATGGGCTTCCTTTTGTGGGTAACCCGACCTTTCTCTCTGGCTGCCCTTAGCCTTTTTTCCTTCATTTCAACCCTGGTGAATCTGACAATTATGTGCCTTGGGGTTGCTCTTCTTGAGGAATATCTCTTTGGTGTTCTCTGTATCTCCTGGACTTGAATATTGGCCTTCCTTGCTGGGTTGGGGAAGTTCTCCTGGATATCCTGAAGAGTGTTTTCCATCTTGGATTCATTCTCTCTGTAACATTCAGGTACACCTATTAAACAAAGGTAAGATCTTTTCACATAATCCCATATTTCTTGGAGGCTTTGTTCATTTCTTTTTACTCTTTTTTCTCTAATCTTGCCTTCTTGTTTTATTTCATTGAGTTGATCTTCAATCTCTGATATCCTTTCTTCTGCTTGGTCAATTCGGCTATTGAAATTGTGTTTGTTTCGCTATGTTCTCATGCTGTGTTTTTCAGCTCCATCAATTCATTTATATTCTTCTCTAAGCTGTTTAATCTCATTAGCATTTCATCATACCTTTTTTCAAGGTTCTTAGTTTCTTTGCATTGGGTTAGAACATGTTCTTTTAGCTCAGAGAAGTTTCTTATTACCCACTTTCTGAAGCCTGTTTCTGTCAATTCATCAGACTCATTCTCCATCCAGCCTTGTTCCCTTGCTGGTAAGGAGTTGTGATCTCTTGGAAGAGAAGAGGTGTTCTGGTTTTGGGTGTTTTCATTCTTTTTGCTCTGGTTTCTTCACATCTTCATGGATTTATCTACCTGTGGTCTTTGAGGTTGGTGACTTTCAGATGGGGTCTCTGAGTGGATGTCCTTTTTATTGATGATGAAGTTATTTCTTTCTGTTTTTTTAGTTTTCCTTCTAACAGGCCCCTCTGCTATAGGACTGCTGGAGGTCCACTCCAGACCCTGCTTGCCTGGGGAATCACCTGCTGTAGCTGCAGAACAGTAAGGGTTGCTGCCAGTTTCTTCTGTTATCTTTGTCCCAGAAGGATACCCACCAGATGTCAGCCTGAGCTCTCCTTTACGAGGTTTCTCTTTGGATATACGGGGGTTGAGGAGCTGCTTGAGGAGACAGTCTGTCCCTTATAGGAGCTCAAGTGCTGAGCTGTGAGCTCCATTTTCCATTCAGAGCTGCTGCGCAGGTATGTTTAAGTCTGCTGCTGTGGAACTCATAACTGCCTTTTTTTCCCAGGTGCTCTGTCCTGGGATGGTGGGGCTTTATTTATAAGTTCTTGACATGCTGCTGCTTTTCTTCAGAGATGCCCTGCCCAGCAAGGAGGTAGCCTAGTCACAGTCTGCCAGCAGAGGTGTTGCTGAGCTGCTGTGGGCTCTGCCTAGCTGCTGTGCAAACTTCTTTGGGGTTTTGTTTGTAGAGGTATAGTTAGAACTGCCTCAGTAATGGCAGACTGCCTCTGTAATGGCAGACTGCCTCTGTAATGGCAGACTGCCTCGGTAATGGCAGATTGCCTCAGTAATGGCAGACTGCCTTGGTAATGGTGGACTGCCTCAGTAATGGCGGACTGCCTTGGTAGTGGTGGACTGCCTCGATAATGGCGGACGCCCTTCCTCCAATAGAGCTGGACTGTTCTGGGTCCAGCTGTGCTTGCTGTGAAACTCTCAATCTAGAGCATTTCAGACTGCTGGTCTTTGTGGGAGTGGGACCTGCTGAGCCAGGTCACCTGGCTCCCTGTTTCAGCCCCCTTTTCTAAGTTGAATGGGCAATCCTGTCTCCCAGGCGTTCCAGGTGCCAGTTGAAACGGCTGCTTAGATTTGTGTGAGTTTTTATGTGGAGACCCATAGTGCCAGCTGAAACAGCCATGCTGGAGACTCTTGGTGCTTTTTCACCTGAGAATCTCCTGGTCTGTGGGCAGTAAAAACTCATTTGGAAATACAGTGATCACTCACCCTCTGCGTTCTCGCTAGGAACTGCACTCCAGAGCTGTTCCTATTCGGCTATCTTGGATTGTCTCCCACAAGTCAGTGTTTTTTAGTATATTCACTGAGTTGTATTACCATCAACCTAATTATACGTCAGAACACTGCCATCACTCTAAAAAGAAATCTCATGCCCATCACCAGTTACCTTGCACTCTGTTCCTCTCAGTTCTACTCTTTGCAACTGTTAATCTACTTGCTGTTTACAGATTTTCCTAGTCTTTCTAGAATATGTAATCATATACTTGGTGATTTTTGTGACTGACTCTTTCAAGGTGCATCCATGTTGTAGCATGTATGAGTGCTTTATTCTTTTTATTGCCGAATAATGCCCCATTGTATGGATATACTGCATTTTGTTTATTCATTCTCCAGCTTATGGACATTTGGGTTGTTTCTACCTTTTAGCTGTTATGAATAATGTTGCTATGAATGTTTATGTACAAATTTTTATTTAGATGTGTTTTCATTTTTCTTGAGTATATATGTAGAAATGGTATTGATGGGTCATATGGTAACTATGGTTAACTTCACATCCTTATCAACACTTATCTTTTTGCTTTTAACTATCCTAGTAGATATAAAATGAAATGTCATTGTGTATTTCTCTACTGTCTACTGTTGTTGAGCATCTTTTATGTACTTATTATCCATTTGTATATCTTCCTTGGAAAAATGTCTCTTAAATCCTTTGCCCATGTTTTACTTAGGTTATATGCTTTTTAATTATTGAGTCGGAAAAGATTTTTTTTATGTATTCTAGATACAAGTTCCTTGTAAGGTATATGATTTGCAAATTTTTTTTCTGTTCTGTGTGTTGGTTGTCTCACTTTCTCGATGATATAGTTTGCAGCACTAAGTATTACATTTTGATGAGATCTGAGTTACTTGTTTTTCCTTTTGTTGTATTTCCTTTTTTGGTGATGTTTCTAAAAAAAAACAATTGGGTAACTTAAGTTACAAAGATTTATCTTGTGTTTTTCATTTAAAAAGTTTTTAGTTTTAGCTCTTGTAGTCTGTGATCTGTTTTGTATATGGTGTGAGGTAGGCATCTGGCTTTATTCTTTTGTGTGTTGACACCCAGTTGTCCCAATAATCAGCAGTTGCCAAAACTATTCTTACTACATCAAATTGCCTCAGTATTCTTGTTAAAAAAACACTTGGCCATGATACTTTAATGGAATGATGTATACATGTCATTATACATTTGTGAAAATCCATAGTGTGTATAACAAAAAGAGTGAACCCTAATATAAATTATGGGCTTTAGTTAATAACAGTGTATCAACATTGGCTCATCAATTCTAACAAATTACCATACAAATGCAAGATATTAATAATAGAAGAGACTGAGAGTGAGAAGAGGGTAAGGGGAATATAAAGACACTCTGTATTTTCTGCTCAATTTTTCCAAAATCCTAAAACTGCTGAGAAAATAACCTCTATTAATAATTAAAAAGGTTTAAAAAATCATTTGTCCACATGTAAAGGTTTATTTGTGGTTTTTTAATAGTCAATTATTGGTCTTTATGTCTAATCTTATGCTAGTACCACACTCATATATTGATTATTGGTTACTGTAGTTTTGTAGTTTTGAAATGGAAAGGGTAAGTTTTCAAACTTTATTCTTCTTCAAGATTATTTTTGTTATTCTAATTCCCTAGCATTTTCATGTGAATCTTGAAATCAGCTTGTCAATTCTTGAAAAAAAAAAAGACAGCTGAGATTTTGATAAGAACTTACTGACATGTAGATTAATTTAGGACTGTTGTCACTTAGTATTATTTTTCTGATCCATGAATGTGGGATACCATTTCATTTATAAGATCTTAAGTATCTTTCAACAATATTTTGTAGTTTTCATTGTGCAAGACTGGTACCTTTTAAACATGTATTCCTAAGTGTTTCATTCTTTTTGTTGTTATTTTAAATAAAATTCTTTTATCAATATCACTTTTTGATTCATTAACTGCTAATATATAGAAATGCAATGGAGTTTTGTGCATTGATCATGAATCTTCCAGCCTTGTTGAATTTGTTTATCAGTTATCGCAGTTTTTTGGTAAGAGTTTCTCAGAATTTTCTATATATAATATTAGGACCTCTGCAAATAGAATGGGTTTTACTTCCTTATTTGCAGTCCTGATACTTTTTATTTTTCTTGCTAAGTTGTACTGGCTAGAATTGTCAGTTCAATGTTAAATAAAAGTGGCAAGAAGAGATATCATCTTTTTGATTCTGATCTTAGGGAAAACACATTGAATTTTTCACCATTATGTATGATGATATTAGCTGTGAGTTAGTTGTTTTCGTTTTTGGATGCCCTCTATAAGATTGAAGAAGTTTCCTTCTATTCATAGTTTGTTTGCAGGCTGTTACCATAAAAGAGTATTGGATTTTAACAAATGCTTTTTCTGGGTCAGTGAGATGACATTTAGTATTTGTACTTTATTATATTAGTATGATGTATTACATTGATTTGTGCGTGTTAAACTGATCTTGCATTACTGAGATAAATTCTACTTGTTTATAATATATACTTTTAAAAATATGTTGGCAGATTCAGTTTGCAAATATTTCATTTAAGATTTTTCCATCAGTATTATAAGGGATATCGGTTTGTAATGTTCTTGTGAGGTCATCACCTGGTTTTGATATCACTAGCCATATAGAGTGAGTTGAAAAATTTTCCCTGCTTTTTTATGTTTTGGGAAAGTTTGTGAAAACTGGTATGAATTCTTCTTTAAATGATTTGTGGAATTCAGTTTTCTGGGCTTGAGCTTTATTTGTAGGCAGTTAATAAATTACTAATTCAATCTTTTTAGTTGCTCTAGGTCTATTCAGATATTCTATGACTTCTTGAGCTAGTGTTACTAGTTTGCCTCTTTTTAGAGATTTGTCAATTTAATTTATCTAATTTATTGGCTTACGGTTGTTTATTGTTGTTTCTTCTTTATTTCTGTGACAAACAAGAGAAATTTGGTAAGTAGTGATATCCTCTCCTTTATTTCTGATTTTGCAATTTGAGTTTCTCTGTTTTTTTCTTGGTTAGTTTAGCTAAAGATTTGTCAGTTTGTAGATCTTTTCGAAGAACTATCTTGTGGTTTTTAAATTTGTTTTCTATTCTCTATTTTATTATTTTTACTTTAGTCTTTAATAATTCATTGATAAAGGAACACAAATTCCTTTGTATTTAAGGTTTTTTTTTTTTTCCTAGTTAAGATAAAAGTTATTGATTTAAAATTATATAGACACAGCTTTAAATTTACCTCAGGATTTATTTTGCTGTATTCTGGGTTTTGGCATATTGCATTTTTGTTTAATTCTTTTCAATTTATTTTTACTTTCCCTTATGATTTCTTCTTTGACATTTGGTTACTTGAGTATCTTGCTCAATTTTCACATATTTGTGAATATCCTAAGTCACCCTGTGCCATTGATTTATTTAATTCCATTGTGGTCAGAGAACATAGTGTGTATGCATTCATTCCTTTGACAATTATTGAGCCTTGTTTTATGACCTAGCCTATGGTCTGTTGTGGAGAGAATTCCATGTGAATTTTTAAAAAATGTGTATTCTACTGTTGGATAAAGTGCTGTATATGTCAGTTAGGTCTGGTTGGTTTATAGTATTCTTCAAGTATTCTACCTTGAATCTTTGTGTATAGTTCCATCTATTATTAAAAGTAGGATACTGATATTTCCAGTTATTGTTGTTGTATTGTCTCTTTTTTCCTTTAATTCTGTCAGTTTTTACCTCATGTATTTTAGGTCTGTTTTGTTAGGTTCATTTACGTTTGTACTTGTTTATCTTTCTGATAGATTGATTTTTCTAATGTCTCTTTTTTTTCTAGTCACAATATTTGTCTTAAAGTCTGATTTGTTTAATATTAGTATAGTCCTCTATCTTTCTTTTCGTTAATGTTTGCATCATATTTTTCACTCTATTATTTTCAAACTATATTTGTGTCTTTTATACTAAGATCTTATTTCTTCCACCTAGATCATTTCTAATTGATTCTACTAGTATTTGCTTTTTGATTGGAGTTTATAATCCATTTACATTTAATGTAATTACTGATAAAAATACCACCTAGGTCTGCCATTTTGCTATTTGTTTTCTATATGTCTTTTTTTCCTCCATTTATCTACTACTGCCTTCTTTTGTATTAGATATTTTCAATATACCAGTTTAGTTCCTTAGTTTCTTTTACAAGTTTTTAAAACTTGTTTTCTAATAATTGTTATGGGGAATTCCAATTAGCATCTTATCTTGAAACAATTCATTTAGAGTAAATGGTAACTTAATTTCAATAGTATACTGAAAACTCCAAAATAAAAACTTTTCGTCCCCTCTGGTTTATGCTATTATTGTCGTACAAATTATATCTTTATGCATTATAAACTTATAAATGCTGTTTTATAATTAATCCTTTATACTATTGTCTTTTAAATAAAATTGAAGACTAAAAGAGTTAAAAATACATTAATTTTTAAAATATATTTGTGTATATGGTTACCTCTGTTGGTGCTCTTTCTTTGAGTAAGTTAAAATTACTCACTAGTTTCCTTTTATTTCAACCTGAAGGACTCCTTTTAGTATTTTTCTGTCAAGAAAGTCTGCTAATGGCACATTCTGTATTTTGTTGACTCTTGGAAAAATTTCAGTGTATCTTTCACATTCAAAACATGTATTACTAGATAGGAAATTCTTGTTTGACAGTCTTTTTCATTTAGCATTTTATGTCATCCTACTGTGTTATGGCCTCTATTATTTGATAAGAAATCTGCTGTTGATATTATTAAGGTTCCTTTTATGTGATGAATCATTTTTCTCGTGCTGCTTTTAAGATTTTCGTTTTGCCCTTAGCTTTCAGCAGTTTCATTTTGATATATCTAGGTGTGTGGATCCCTTTGAGTTTATTGTACTTGGAGTTCATTGAACTTCTTAAAATTGTAGATTGATGATGCAAGAGTGGAAAAAATTTGATTTCCAGATTTGAAATATTATATTATTTTAAATGTCAGGTTTTTAAGAAAAATGCAAAATATACAAGACATGATTTCATTCTTTTTTATGGCTACGTAGTATTTCATGGCATGTATGTACCACATTTTCTTTATCCAATCTGTCATTAATGGGCATTTAGACTGATTACCTGAATTTGCTTTTGCTGTTATTAATAGTGCTGCAGTGAACATTTGTATGCATGTGCCCTTTTTAAAGGATGGGGGGGGATTTTATAAACTTTTGTAAAATTTGGTAAGTTTTTAGCCATCTTTCTTTTCTTCTGGGTTTCCTGTTTTGTATATATTGGCACACTTAATGGCATCCTACAGATCTGTGAGACTCCTCTGCTGAAGTCTGCAGTGAGCCCATTTTTTGACATGGTCTTGCTCAGTCACCCAGGCTGCGGTGCAGTGGCACAATCATGGCTTATTGTAGCCTCAACCTCTTGGGTATGAAGCAGTCCTCTTACCTCAGTCTCCCTAGTAGCTGGGACTACAAGCACATTCCACCATACCTAGCTGGTTTTTGTATTTTTTGTAGAGACAGGGTTTGCCATGTTGCCTAGGCTGGTCAAACTTCTGGGCTCAAGTGATCTGCCCACCTCAGCCTCCCATAGTGAATTTTTTGTTTGTTTTGCTTTTTTTTTTTTTTTTTTTTTTTTTGAGAGAGAGAGAGATGGGGACTTACTATGTTGGCCAGGTTGGTCTTGAACTCCTGGCCTCAAACAGTCCTTTAACCTTGGCCTCCCAAAGTACTGGAATTACAGGCGTGAACCACCACACCCGGACCCTATAGTGAATTTCTCATAACATTCATTGTTTTTTCAACCAAAATTTCTAGTTGATTCCTTTTTATAAATTCTCTTACACTCTCTTTGGTGAGACATTGTTATAATTTCCTTTAATTCTTTACAAATGGTCTGCTTTAAGTTCTTTGAACATACTTAGAATAGCTCTCTCTGTCTTAGTCTAGTATACACCCACTAGGACCCTCACTGGCTATTTCTGTAAACTCTTTTTTTTTTTTTTAAACCCCGTGTATAGGCTATCCTGTTTCTTTGTGTATTTTGTATTTTTGTTGAAAGTCTGACATTTAAAATAATATAAAATTTCAGATCAGGAAATCAGATTTTTTTCAGTCTCAGGGTTCATTATTCTTGCTGTTTGTCTTTTTAAGTGACTTTATTTGGGCTAATTCTGTAAAGCCTGCATTCTTTGTATTGTGTAGCCACTGAAGTCTCTACTCAGTTACCACTGTGGTTAGTTCATGATTGGTCAGAGATTACCATAGATGTCTTGAGTCAATAATTCTCACAGCCTGACATGTCAGAGCTTTTTAAAGATTCCTATGGGCATCCTGTTTCTCAGATCTTTCTTGTAAACTTTTGGCGAGGCTCTTGTGTACCACAGACATTATCATAGCCTTCAGCACCTGTGGTGGTAAATGGTTGCTGATGATTCTGTTTGCCAAATGTCTTGGAAATACTGTAGGGCTTTTCCTGCAGAGCAAGCAATGAATCAGGTCAAATCATGAAGAGTCCCTATAAATGGGGTCTAGGGAGGTACAAGACAGGTTAAACAGTGACAGTTCTCTGAGGATGGGGCTTTTTAAGGGAACCCTATATCCAGTCTGCCTGGTGGTTTCTAAAGCTGCTGGTTTTCACAGCTACAGTGATTGAAAAGCTGCTGGTTTTCAAGGCTACTTCAGAGCTGGGGAGATGGGAATAGTAGTTAGAAAAGTTAAAAGAGCAAAAAGCTTGCTATTCTAACCAAGGTTTAGCAGGTTTACTTTAATAAATGTTCATCAGACTGTTGTAGGCCTTTGGTTTATTCTCAGAATTCTGAAATAGTTGGTAGTGACAAATGTGCTACTGTGTGTGTTACATTAATGGAGGAACAGATTTACAGAGGTCTTTGTGCCTGTTTGTGCTAGATCTCCAATTTATAGGGTTCAGAGATCCTTAAGGCACCTACGGACCCCTTGAATCAGTTACCAGTTTACTGCTAAAATGATTTGAAATACACAATGGATTGATTAGGGCTTAGTTTATTGACTTGGAACATAACATTTAATAGATGATTTTATGTTCAGTAGTACTTTTAAAGTTCTGGGAAAACGATTTAAACATGAGCCTTCTGTCCAGAACCTAGAAGTTTGTCATTGGTGTAGACTCTAAAATAAAATTGTCAATGACATAAAGTACCAGTTTGTTGTCCTTGGGAAATAGTGTTTTTCCACCAATGTGTACCTTCAGGATACTATTTATCACTCCCTCAGTTGGGTTTCACAATAGTGGTAAAAAGTAACCAGTCTCCAGCATCTCTTATACACCAACCTATATTCTGGATCCTTGACTAATTACCACCTTTGTTACTCAAAACACCTTTGCAAGGGTTTATATATCAGTATTCCTATTTTGAAGTTATGGATACTAAAGCCAAAGAATTATATAAGTTGCCTAAGACAGTATAGCCAGGAAGTGGTGAAACTGATATGCCTCCAAAGTCCATGTTCCTTTATTACCCCAGTTGCATATCTGTCCTCTGTTACATAATTGCATTCATTTTGTTCAAAGATAAACTATCTGACGGGGAAGTCAAAACCATGTATTATATAAAGACACATATTATTAATGTAACTTAATAGAAAATGAGCCTCTTAAAACTAAATCATTGTCACTTAAACAACAAGTATCAAGCTAGTTAAGATAAATTATTGTAAGCATAAAATACATTGTTTATAGGCAGAGTTATATGCTTTACCGATGTCAACAATTCTTTTCAGAGACTAATTGAGCAGCGTGATACATTGAAAGAAACGAATGAAGAGCTTCGATGTTCACAAGTACAACAGGATCACCTAAACCAAACAGGTTAATTTTGTTAGATTTAGAAAAGTTTCAGCCTGGGGAACATAGTGAGACCCCATTCAACAAAAAATAAAAACTTAACCTGTCATGGTGGTGCATGCCTATATTCCTAGCTACCTGGGAGGCTGAGGTGGGAGGATCATTTGAGCCCAGGAGTTTGAGGTTGCAGTGAGCTATGATTGTACCACTGCACTCCAGCCTTGGTGACAGAGAGAGACCCTATCTCTAAGAAAAAAAAAATAAAGAAAGAAAGAGTTCTTTTAAAATAGTTGAAATACTGAAATGCTAATTTAGTTTTTGTTATTTTTTAGGTGCATCTGCTACAAAAAGTTATGAGAATCTTGCTGCTGAGATTATGCCTGTGGAATATAGGTAAATTTGTTTCTGTCATTTGATAGAATTATATTTAATATTATAACTTATTTTGTTTTTATAAATGTTTTGGCCTTTAAAAACTTATTTTGTGAATCATAGAGCTGAAAATTGCTGTTTGATCTACTTAAACTTTCTAAATCAGATTATTATTGCTACCACAGCAATTTAAAATTTTATCAGAAGTAAAATTTTACAAACCTGTTGAATAATATATTCTAATTTTTATGACATGACCCCCATAATACAAAATTGCTTTAACTAGGGAGGTATAAGTATATACTTTAAAGTTAGAAAATTATTAGAAGACAAAAATAAATATGATTTAATAAGCCTTTGATGGGGGAAGTGGTAAATGTATAAAATGAGAATAGTTACTTATCTTGAGTAGTGGGGAGTCAATCATTAAGTTAAAATTAGTAATTTAAAAAATAGCCCTATGAGCTTTTTTAGAAAGAGTATTGGCACAGTCCTGCAAGATCTGCACATGTACCGCAGGACTTAAAGTACAATTAAAAAAAAAAGAGTTATGGTATTGGAATTCAGAAGAACAAAAGTTGGGATTAATCGAAATTAGTTGCTTTTGAAGAATGGGATTTGGCAGGGGAACAACTAAGGGAGAGTATTACTTCCCTATTTAATACAAATAATCATAAAGTAAAATCAATAATACTAATAAAAAGTTGCATTTTTAAAAAGTACATGTAAATCTTCAATAAAAAATTTTAGAAACAAAAGATCTAGAAACTGTCTTATTGCCGTTATAAAGTATCTCTTAAAATTTTAGTCAAACTATTGCTTCTTAAAGCTATTTCTTTTATGTGTTTTCTGAGAATATACTATGTGTCTCCTTTAGTGAATAGTTTCTAAATTACCAAAGTAAAATAATTTCTATTATCTCTTTGGGAATGGCATAATAATAATTTAATTATTTATAGCATAATCCTATATGGTACCTCTAAAATTTTACTTCTTTTTTTTAGAGGCACAGTGTTGCAGTGTACATAATTTTTTCTTAACACTTTCAGAAGTTTTTGTTGCAGTTTAAGAGTTTTATGCCTTACCAGCTGTCTTAGCTGGACCTGCTTGCATCTTAAAATGGTAGCTATTGAATGGACAGGAATTTCCTTGTTTTAACTAAAGAATATAATGACTCAAATTCTTAAAAATTAAAGATTTTGCTTTGTAACATCAGGGAGGTGTTTATTCGACTGCAACATGAAAATAAGATGCTTCGCTTACAGCAAGAAGGCTCTGAGAATGAACGTATTGAGGAACTTCAGGAGCAGCTGGAACAGAAACATCGTAAAATGAATGAACTGGAAACTGAGCAGAGGTGATGTGCTCCTTAGTAATTGAAAATCTTGGTGATTTAGTTAGTGAACCACAAAATCTTGATTCACAAAAGTGGAAAATATTATTGTAGTTAAAGTAATTAGAATTACCTAGAAATAGGTTGAATTTTTTTTTTTGTTAGTAGTCTTTCATCACTATAAGCTTCACTGTGTGAAAGAAGTCAAGTGATTCATTTCAGTTATATTTATAAAATATATAGATAATCTATTAATTTCAGCAGTCTTGGTTAACCAGGCTACTTATTCTTTTTATTTTATTTTATTTTTTTGAGACAGAGTCTTGCTCTGTCACCCAGGCTGGAGTGCAGTGGCACAATCTCTGCTCACTGCAGCCTCCACCTCCCCAGTTCAAGTGATTCTCATGCCTCAGCCTCCCTAGTAGCTGCAATTAGAGATGTGCACCACCACACCTGGCTAATTTCTGTTTTTGTTTCTTTTTCTTTTTTGAGATGGAGTCTTGCTCTGTCACCCATGCTGGAGTGCAGTAGCACCATCTGGGCTCATTGCAACCTCCGCTTCCCACGTTCAAGTGATTCTCCTGCCTCAGCCTTCAAGTAGCTGGGACTATAGGCATGTGCCACTATGCCTGGCTAATTTTTTTGTGTATTTTTATTAGAGACAGGGTTTCACCATTTCGGCCAGGCTGATCTTAATCTCCTGACCTCATGATCCAGCCGCCTCAGTCTCCCAAAGTACTGGGATTAGAGGCATGAGCCACCATGCCTGCCCAATTTCTGTACTTTTTAGTAGAGACAGGGTTTCACCATGTTGGCTGGGCTGGTCTCAAACTCCTGACCTCAGGTGATCCACCTGCCTCGGCCTCCCAAAGTTGCTGGAATTTCAAGCATGAGCTACTGTGCCCAGCCCAGCAGGCTACTTATTCTTGAATTTCACTTAGATATGTTTACAATTCAGAATATTTGACAATAAATAAATGACAATTTGGTTTTCTACTTGTCTCATGCATAGATGAGATGTAGATTGTGGAATCACATTTAAATCCCACTTCTAATTTAACTTATTAACTGTTTCTGGGCAAGTTACTTAAGCTTATACTCAGTGTTTTCAAGTATAAATATAAGTCGTTAGGAAGACTATAGATAATGAGCTTAAAGCAAATGATGTACTTATCTGGTACCAATGAAATGCTCAATACTTATTCTAATAATAATAGTATACTTTTCTAAGTACTTTTTTGCTATTAACTCAGTAAATCCTCATAATAACTCTATGAAATAGTAACTATGATTAGCTCTTTTTCTATGGGTAAGCAATATGGATACAGAGAAGTTAAATAACTTACCTAAAGTTCTATAACTTTTGGATCCTACATAATGAACTCTCTGTCAATCTGATTACTGAATGTTTACTTTTAACTATTATGGTAACCTGCCTGTTGTAAATAGCACTCTTACTATAAGGGTATTTGGATTTATTTAACCTTTATTGAATCCTAGAGACCAACAGAAATTTTAGACACACATGAATCTTATCTTTTTCAAACCTGTGTGTATAACGTTACATAAACTGTGGTTAAAAGAAGAATAACAATTTAGTTTTCTGAAGAGACCATTAAATATTACTATCTTATTCAGTTCTATACCAGTTGTTAGCACTGGGGATGCCATTCCAGGTTTTGAGGAATGAACATATGAAAGTAGACATATAAATAAATAATTGCTGTATTATGTGATAACTGCAACAATGGAGTATTATAATGAGTTTGTGTGTGTGGATATATATAGAGGGACACAGAGATACTAACTCTTGCTGGCAACTTCCAGTGGAAGTAACTCTTAAGCAGAGTTTTAAAGAATGAGATTTTGCCATGTTAGAATCTGAATTAGTTGCTAGTACCAGACCCTTTAATTTAAATTTTAAAAACCATGTATAAATGATTGGAAAATGGTGGCCTTCTTCTTCCAATACACTGCGAAATCTGAAACAGAAGACGGAAACCTTGTTTTCATTCATTAAAAATCCAACTATTGAAAAATTGAGCTGGTTTTCTGATTTTTCTAACAGTGAGTACAGTGTAGAAATGTTTTGCCACCGACATTTAAGTTCCTTAAAATTTTAAATGTAGGCTTATATAGAAGTATTCTACCCTACTCCATGTTATAACTAGGCACAGATAATTGTTCTGTGTAGAAGTAGTCTACCCTACTCCATGTTATAACTAGGCACAGATGATTGTTCTGCATTTGTCATTGCTGTAAAAATATATTTTAGTTAATTTGCTAACTGAATGTACCTTTGTAGATCCTTAACTACTTTTTCAATACAAGTAAATGCTTATGACTCATCTCACAATAGGCTGAGCAAAGAGCGTATTAGAGAATTGCAGCAGCAGATTGAGGACCTCCAGAAGTCTTTACAGGAACAAGGTTCCAAGTCTGAAGGCGAAAGTGTAAGTAACTTGGAAATTATAATAATTCTGCTGTGTATGGCTTCTCTTTAATAGGTCATGATGCCCAAATTAATCTTGTATTTGGAAATGCAGCCCTTATCATTGAAAGTACCCTTAAATACCGTATATATCTGCATAATAGATGCAGTGATTTTGCCAACTTGAGGCCTATCAGTTGATCATGTACATTGGAAGGTGATTTCTATCTGTCCTACTTCAACAGCTATACCAAAGTTTATGATGATTCTTGATTGAGAGCATATTACAATTGAGGCCTTCATAATTCTGGTGGAATTCCAACAGGGCGGGCCTGAGAAAAATCC
The DNA here is from genome assembly GCA_963574635.1 of Cheracebus regulus. Lineage (NCBI taxonomy): Eukaryota > Metazoa > Chordata > Mammalia > Primates > Pitheciidae > Cheracebus > Cheracebus regulus. The sequence goes on from CAUYQU010044642.1 coordinate 75,574, forward strand.
AAATGAGAGTTATTAGCAGTCAGAATTGAGGAAAGCTTCTAGTGGGAAAAGAGAGAATGGGGAAATGATTTCTACCAAAGAGCATGCCAAAAATGGATTATACTGTCTCTGAAGAACAGAAACTTTAATGCAGTCTTGGAAGTGTCGCTTATTTCTTTTTCCTTCCTTAATGATTCATGGCCTTACCATTTTCTGATGGTTTTTAATGGCAGATATTGTGAGGGCAGAGATAAGAGGATTTAAAAGAGATCAAATTTAGCTTAAATCTGACTATACCTAGCAACTTTTTAATAGTTTGATCTTTTTATATGAAGAGGAAAAGAAGTAATGATTGAGAGAGGGATGCACTTAATTAAAAATAACAAGAAAAAAGGAATAGGTATGTGTTAGGGATATATTGCTTGATTGCGATTAGATGGAATGTTAGGTGATATCCCTGTGTTGATGGGGGAGGAAAATCTGCAGAGTAAGTAAAGAGATGAAAATTGAAAGGGTTGCATTTCCTTTCTGTCTTTTATGTGCTTTATATTATTTTCTTTTTTCTTCCCTGGGGGCTTGGAAAATAGAAATCGTCTCATGCATGGCGGCATCTCATATGTGCATATATACGGTATTGTAACTTCTCTAATACAAATATTATTTTAAGCCACACTAGAGAATACTTTTAAAATGAGGTTTTTGCAGGGGGATCACATTTTGGCTTGCAGCATTTTAAAGATAAATGTCTTTATTATTTTAATATATTGGTATCCAACTCGTGTTTCAGATTGTATATTTTAAACACTTCACCTATACAGTAGGCGCAGAACAACTATTGCAATTTAAAGTACTGGTTTTTAAAAGATGATATTGTATGTTTAAACTTTTGCATTTTAGCAATATAAAGTTCCTTCATTTTGGTGTTCATTTTTAAAGTATCTGCATCTATAATAATCAAGTTTTATTATAACGATATTTTAGATCTTTAAGTTTGTTCCTCATAAAGGCCCAAAATCTTAAAATGTGTATTCTGAATAAATGATTCTTTAATATTTTAATGTTTGATACTCCTCAGTATAGCACATTGAGCTTGCATTTGCCGTTTTTCAAGTTCAGATATAATTTTTATTCAGAAATATGAGGCATTTTTCTTTCTGTTGTTGTACCCTTTTTAATTTCCTTTTCTATTTTTTCTTTCCTTTTGGAAGTAAACAAAAGAACGTAAAAAGTTCATGCTTCTTAAAATGTGTTATTAGAAATACAAATTTTAAAAATACAGTTTTGATAGTACACCTTTAAAAGGAGGTAAAGAGATTTAGATGTCTGGAAAATTGACCTTTGTCAAGATAGTCATCTTACAGCAATTTTTTTTTTAATTTTATAGTCCAGCAAATTAAAGCAGAAGTTGGAAGCTCATATGTAAGTAAAACTGACATTCCTTTTCAAATATGAGAGGGGAGGGGTTGTAAAAGCCTCTAAAGTTAATCTCCTTTTCAGATTTTGTTTAGAAAAGCAAATATCCCGATGCTAACTGACACTCACACCTGCTGCAAAAAGTGAAAAGCATGCTAAAGGTTCAGCCTGCCTGCTTACCCACTCCAAATTCCTACATCTTTCATTTAATATCATCTGAAAAGTTTAAAAAAACATAACTATCACAATTAGATTAATGAGATGTTAAACCTATAAGTATTTTACTTTCTTAGGAAGCAGGGGTGGCAAGGGAAACAATTTGAGCTTTTTGGCACCTGCTCTGTGCCTGACCTTACATCCTCATGACAACCCCTGCAGTTAGGCAGATAGTAGTCCCATTTCACAGATAAGGAACTAAGGGTCAGAAAGCGGCCTGCCTAAGGTCCACAAATGTTATATGGCAGAAACCAGTTTTCATTCTTAGGTCTGTCTGACTCCAAGCTCCATACTTTTTCCATCACTTAGGGAAAAACTCACAGAGGTCCATGAAGATTTACAGAAGAAACAAGCACTCATTGAAGATCTTCAGCCAGATTTAAATCAAAATGGTAGGTATTTGTGAAAACTTGGATCAGACAACAGTGTATCTAAGGACTTACCCTGTTTTATTGAAGGATACAAGGTCTGTGTAAGTTTTTGCACAGTGCATAGATACATATATTGTAAAAAAGGACCATGATAATTTTTAGTGCTGAAGTCATTAATAAATGATATATTATTAAAGCAAAAAAAAATCTAATTAAATGAATTGATGGATATATGGGAGTATCAAACATTAAAAAATAAATTATAATTTGTGGAAATGTGGATAAAAATGATTTCAAATCAGATTGATATGAACTTCAAAACATTGTCTAGAAACCCTTTATTTTTCTTGTGGTTTTGCTTACTGTAAGGTATATTTGCTGTTCATACTTGATAGAAAGGAGAGAAAGAACTAAATAAAGCAGATTGTAGATTTTTTTAAGGGACAAATAGTAAATAATTGAGGATGCATTGATTGTATTTCCAAACTTTTAGATAAGAATTCACTACAAAGAATAAATAGCAGGCTTCTCTTTTAAGTTCTCTTATCAGTCTTTAGAAAATAAATATTATAAATATAATTTTATGTGAGGATGAAATATTTTAATAGATAGTAAATATTAACTGGGCATATTTCATTTCATTTTTACTAATAGTACAAAAGATCAATGAACTTGAAGCTGCTCTTCAGAAGAAAGACGAAGATATGAAAGCAATGGAGGAAAGATACAAAATGTACTTGGAGAAAGCCAGAAATGTGAGTGGCTTACCTTTCAGAGCTCAAACCTTGGGGGCCTATGTTTTAGTGAGGCCCATTTCACCAGACTTTTCTGCCATTTTTGTATCTGCATCTAATCACTTTTAACTGTACTGCCTTACCTGTCAGGTTTCTTTGGTATTTCCAGATCATTTCACATACTCTTAGTCTGACTCATCAGTGTCAGGTAAAACTAATAACTAATAGGGACTGTTTAGACACAGACTGTAGTGACATCAAGAGGTGATGGCTATCATGTATGGAATCTTGAGTTCTTGGAAAATAAGTCTCGAATTCTTATTTGCTAGAATCTTTGCAAATTTGCTAATATAATTTTTCTAGAAATAGCAAAATGAACATTTTATCTTTTGTAAAAATTTAGCTTTTTAAATGTGTTTAAACTTGTTGTAGTATTTAGTTTTAGATTAAACAGTCAACACTTTTCAGATGTTCATCGGACTCAGGATTTAACAGGATAGAAGTTTACTTCATCGTCACATTGAGTCCAATCATGAATGGGGAAGGAACACTGCTCCATGTAGTCATTCAGAGTCCTAAGCTGACAGAGGCTCTGCCTTCTTCAGCATAGGGGTCCCAGGTTCACTTGACATTGTCCAACTAGTAAATGAGGAAAGACAACCTGGATTGCATAGGAGATATGTAATGGCTTGAAAACTGCATGAATCACTTTCATTCCCACTTTGGATGCAGGGATGTGACCACACCCAGCTTCAGGAAGCACAGCCATGTTTCTAGAAGAAAAGAGAAATAGGCTTGGTAAATATGCAGGCAGTTTCTACCATAGTTAAGCTTCTTCCAGTTTCAAATGTGTAAATGTTTATGGTAGAAAATATAAAATATAGGATGGTTCCCAGAGACACTACTGTTATGTTTTAGTGTATTTTCTGTTTAACAGTTCTTTTTTTTATGTATATTTTCTCTGATGGGTGATCATAACACGTGTGTGTGTGTGTGTGTGTGTGTGTGTGTGTGTGTACACAGTGCACATATACCTATATAAAACTTGTATTTTTAAACTTAATATTTATTGAGCACTTACTATGCTAAATACTAGGTAGAAATAGACCAGTGAATAAGACAGACACTACATTTATGGAACAGACTTGGCAAAAGTAAAATAATGCCTATATAATAGTTGTGTGAGATATAGCATAGTTTACTTAAGCATTATCCTACTATTGTATTCACTTCCTTTTCCTTTTTTGCTCCTAGAAATAAGACTATAGGCAACATAATTATACAGAAAGCTTTCTCTTTATTTTTGTTTATTATCTTAACCTTATTTCCTATAAATGGAAGTATTGGGTCATAGAGTAAGACCAAAGATGCTTGATATGTATTTCTAAATGACATTTAAAAAGGACTATAACTAATTGAACAAAACTATAACAATGAATACCATATTGTTGCCACCATTGAATAATATCATTTAAAAGACAATTGCTTGCTTTCATAAACATGATTTTTTCCCATTGCCTTATTTGAGGCAAGAGGTTTAAATAATGGTTAAGATACTGTCTAAAGTAATAACATATGTCCATTGTAGAAAATTTAGAAAATAGAAAATCATTTATCATTTAGAAATAATAAACTGATTTGCTCTTTGTAATTAAATTGATATAAATTGTTTAATGTGTTCTGCTTTTATGGTGTGCATTCCATGAGGGCAGGTACCATGTCTCCCATAAATTGCTGAATCCTCATATCTACCACATAGTTAACACTCAGTAAATGGTTTTTGGATGAATGAAGGAACTACAGTAATATTTTAATATATTACCTTCCATTCTTTTTCTTTTCTTTTACCTCTATAAATATAGATGACATTTTCCTGACTCATTAAATACTTTTAAATATTTTTAATAGTTTTATAACTACCTCATACAGATGTCCCTGTTGGAAATGTATGGTTTTTGCTTGAAATATATTCTTGACATTTCTGAATTGGTTTTCTAACAGAATGCTATCTCCATAGTTTAGCTGAATCTCTTTACTACATTCAGGTCAAACATTTATTTTTACTCAATTTTTAGTAATTAATATAAATATGATTCAGCACCCTACCTTTTGTGAATAAAATCACCAGCATTTGTTATATTGCTCTTATATATTGAATTACATTTGACTAGATAATAATAGTAAAAAAGATTATTGCTAAGAATTTCTTGTGTGTGTGTTATTCTTACTTTATAAAAATCAGTAAGTTCCCTTGGAGTTATTAAATTCATTTGATTTTTTTAAAAAAAATCTCAAGTCAAATAAATATAGAAAGTGTTATTTCAAGACTTTAATGCTTAAAGCTTGAATATTGAAAAAGCTGAATAACTATCCCATGTACTGTACTTTGGAGAAGGGAAATTTGATTTTGGAATGGGGATGGTCATATTTTTGTACAGAATTTTTATACTGTTTCTTGTATATAGAATGAGTTATTTTTGTTATCCCAATTAGGATTGTAAAACAAGCTACAGTTAGCTCTTGGATGACTTTGTGGATTATTTTCCACATGACTTACACATATTTTATAAGATATGTTCTATATGTTTTAATACTTTAAAGTGAATTCAACATTTTTTTTCTTTAAACAGGTAATAAAAACTTTAGATCCCAAGTTAAATCCAGCATCAGCTGAAATAATGCTACTAAGAAAGCAGTTGGCAGAGAAAGAGAGACGAATTGAGATTCTGGAGGTAAAACTTCTGTATTTACTCATCTCTTAATTAGTTTTTAGAATCCTGGTAATTAACTGCTGTCCTATATTTGCCATGAATGATCAAGTTTTACAAGAAGTTTAAAATGTCATGTTTTTGCACTCAGTGTGTTTATTACAAAGCATCTCACTGGCCACCCAATAGATGGTTTTGTGTATAGCTCAGGTACCTTGTTTATGTGCAGTGTTATATCTCTCCCTGTCTGTAACAGGCAATATATGGATACTCCTGACTTTCTAATGGAATCTTGCTATGATGTTCCTTTAAAAATTATGCAAATGTGATTTCACTGGGGGGAAAAAAACCCCTGCTCTTTACCATTTAAAAAAGATATTGTGTTGATTCAGTCAACTACATTTTTCTTATCTTCAGCCTATTTCTCACCCGAACCTAAACAAACTTATTAATAGTGAATTTCTGGGAGAAAGAAGTACTCACAGAATCCCAGTGAACTTCTGAACTAAAGTGGCAATCTTAGTTATTAATCATGCAAAATTATATTAGTAATGGCATGCTTTTATTAACTAGCTGAGTCTTTAAATTTTAAAGATAATTTTGTGTTAGTGATTATATTATTTTTATGAGCCTTAGATAAGTATGTCACTATGGAATTATGTATTCTTAGATTTATAATTGAGCACATTCTGGTTTCCTTTGCAAAGTGTTTTACAAAACTATATTTAATAATGTAGGGAGATTTGATACTATTCTTGAAGTAAATATATACTTTTTAAAAATAATGTATGCATAATTGCAGAGCCATGCTGAATTCTACATACTGGCCTTGAGATTCTCATACATGGTACTCAGTTTCTTTTTTTCTTTTCCTTTTGAGATGGAGTCTTGCTCTGTCACTGAGGCTGGAGTGCAGTGGCGCAATCTTGGCTCACTGCAACCTCCGCCTCCCGGGTTCAAGCAGTTCTCTTCCCTCAGCCTCCCTAGTAGCTGGGATTACAGGTGCATTCCACCAAGCCCATCTAATTTTTTTTTTTTTTTAGTAGAAGTGGGGTTTTGCTATGTTGGCCAGGCTGGTCTGGAACTCCTGACCTCAAATGATCCGCTCTCCTCAGTCTCCCAAAGTGCTGGGACTACAGGCATGAGGCACCACACCCAACTGTATTCAGTTTCTTTTTAAATCATCTAAGAATGTTATATTTCAAATAAATGCACTCTATTTATGTACCTTTTTCTTGGTTTTTGAGCAAGTAGGTATGAACTGTGGTAGAAATATTTTTATTTAAAGACTTAAAGACTTCAACACACCCTCCTCCCTACATCCATAGTCCAACACCATTCTCCCTACGTCCATGGTACAACACCACTCTCCCTACGTCCGTGATATACCACTCTCCCTACGACTGTGGTACACCACCACTCTCCCTGCATCCGTGGTACACCACCACTCTCCCTGCGTCCGTGGTACAACACCACTCTCCCTACGTCAGTGATACACCACCACTCTCCCTACGTCCGTGGTACAACACCACTCCCCGTGGTACAACACCACTCTCTCTGCATCCGTGGTACAGCACCATTCTCCCTCCATCCATAGTACAACACCAACCCGATGTGTCCTTACTATCAGTTCTTGTCCAGGCTATGTTGTGTGTTCTCAAAAGCACTGGGTAGACAGATTTGTCTGAAGAAATGCTGTTAATTCTTCAAGTTCCAAGTCAAATATCTCTTTCTTTATTAAACTTTCCCTCTATTCCTTAGGGAAAGGTAGTAGTCTCTCCATAGTGAGTCCATGTACTTTGAACTCATAATTTATTCCACAACAGCATTGGTGTTCCTTTTGGCATATGTGGATGTGTCTTGAGGACAAAGACTGTGTATTTTATCCCTGTACCCCTAACATTAAATATTTCATGAATCAGAAGCCACGGTTGCAGTATTATTAGTAACTTCTTATCTTAAAATTGTTACTTCTCCTCTCTGGTTGGCCATCATCTCATCTATCAGATGATGAGACTGGGACTAGATAATCACTGAAATCTTAAATTGCTCTGTTTACATCCCAGTGAAAGTCGGTGAGAATATACACCATTGTTGATGTTTGAAATGTACATCCCCAACAGATATGATGAGAAAATAGTCCATCTAACTATAAGACTCTGAGGAAAAGTGTAGGTTAAGTCACAGGACATGGGCGTTTAATTTGTATGTATTCATCTGGACACGTACTGCAAAAACAGAAAAGGAGAAATGTAAGTAGCAGAGGCTGTTCTAGCTGCCATCCCTCTTGGGAATTCTGTGCCTGGAGTGGGTGTGACTCTGAAGACGACCATCACTTCTCTTTTGGGCTTGGGTCTTACATACTTTTTGTATCATGAGCATCCTATGTATCAAGATTATAGTATTGATATAAACCAAACTATGGTACTCAGCAGAATTACAAAATTAGCTGTATTTGAGTAATTAAGAAAAGCACATCAGTGTCTGTGATGGCATATAAATATGGCTATGGAATCTAGTACACAGGCCACCAACAATTAAGAGAGAAAATTGTATTAATTTTTATTTGTATTAAGCTTTATAGGCAACTTAAAAAGATTTTTCTAGGTGTTTTTGGCTATGTCCTCTTTCTCCTTAGCTTTGACTCATCCACAGGTGCAACTCTATTTCGTTTACCTAGATATGGTGGGCAGTAGCCTAAAAATCACTAGTTGTGTATGTGTGTGTTTAAATCACTCTCTTCTACCAGTAGGTAAGTTTCTTGAAATAAAGGTTTGTTAGCCACAAATCTTATTCTTTCCTAAAGGTGTTGTGCATGCATCTGTGCATGATTCGGTTTACATTTGACTACATCGTGTGCCTCACAAATGCAATCTTTAGATTCTCTCAATAATGAGCATAGTGAAGAAATTATTCTGTTTTTAGTAATTTGGAATAATTTCCGGGATTTTAATTGTCCTCGTATCTTTTTTCAGAGTGAATGTAAAGTAGCCAAATTCCGTGATTATGAAGAAAAACTCATTGTTTCTGCCTGGTATAATAAGGTGAGCTGAGGTTCAGCTAACGATTGAATGAGAACAGTGTTTATCAAACTTATTTGACCAAATACAACATAAGGAAATACATTTTATTCATACCACAAACCAAGACATAGCATGTTTATGTATATGACTGAAACAAGTTACCCTGTGTATTGCACTCAGATATTTTCTTACATTCTTTTTTAGTGTTGATTCTAATCCACTAAATTGATTTTGTGACTCATCAGCCTTTAGCTGATACATACGAACCATAGGCAAAATAATCATAAGCATTTTTTAAATTGCGTTGAGCTGAAACATTCAATTTGTGCTCATAAAACGTTTCTGAAGAAATATGAAGATCTGGGTAATGCAAAATTAAGTGCTTCGAATACTCGGTGTTTATTTTAATGTCCTCTAAAGACTCACTGTGTCCTTTACTGTATTTGTTATTTTATTTTTTTATCCAGGGGATACTCTTCATAGTTGTCTCTTTGTCCTACCAAGGAGAAAATAGCATAGTTTGAAATGTGTTTTATTTTGTCATTGGTAGTATAGTGGGATATTTTCAAGAGTAGCATTTCATGATGTATATCGTTCTTTTGGATTATTCTAATCAGCCAGAATAGGTAATAACTTAGCTGTTACCTACTTTATCTCTTCCTATTTATACAAAGGCATATCACTTTATAAAACTCCCATGTGTGAATGCTGTGCTTCACCAGAAAGCACTAGTCATTCTCCTTGAAACATGTCTCATGCTTACATGACACCATGCTTTTCATCCGACCTCTTTCTTCTGTTGGGTAAACTGTGGCTTAAAGGGCTCTGAAGGAAATTATGTGTGAGGTTTTCTCAGAATTTTCTTGAGTCAGTCATCCTAGTTGAGATCAGGGACTGTGTATCATTTATTTGTTCTTCCGTGACCTCTTGATACATAAATCAGTGAAGATATTGTAGCCAAGTAGTCCATGATTGATTCATTTTTTCAACCTATATTTGTTGAGCATCTATTATCCATGTACTGTACTAGTTACTAGTGATGCTAAGTTCAGTAAAATTGTGTTTTGTTATGTGGTCTAGTGAGAGAGTAATGACTTCCCTTATAAGAAACCCAACAGCCAAAATATGATAATGTCAGGTATCAGTATCTAGGTAGACTATAGTACATTTAAACTATACTGGTGGTTCTCAGACATTAACATGCATCAGAAGACTTGTTAAAACACAAATTGCTAGATGCACTGGCAGAGCTTCTGATTCAGTAGGTCTGGGTGAGGCCCCTAAAAAAAAAAAGTGTTTCATTTTTAACAAACTCCCAGTGATGCTAATCTTGTTAATCCAAGGACCACACTTCAAGAACCTTTGATCTAAGCCATTCTATTATGGCAGGTCTGCTCATAGGTGGTAGAGTGATGGCCCAAACAAAAAGGTTGTTATAATTAAATCTAATTCCAGGTCATTATTTTAAGCTACTATTTTTAATGATTTTAAGTTTAGTGGATTAAATAGAGAAATTGGATGTTGTGCCTTCTTACTAGCATTACCATTTCACAGATAAATCAGCTTCTGAACCCTTATTTTCCACTATAAAAATGAGGAAAGCCTTAGCTTTATAGGTTAGTTTTAAGGATTAAATGTATTTATGTGAAAAGTACTTGGCAAACTCTATTTAGTCATGTTAAATAAAAAATGTATGTATTTCTTTCTTCAGAGTCTAGCATTCCAGAAACTGGGGATGGAATCTAGACTTGTGAGTGGCGGCGGTACCTGCAATGACACTGGTGCCTGTACTCCTGCACGGTCTTTCTTAGCACAGCAACGGCACATCACCAACACCCGAAGAAACCTCTCTGTTAAAGTTCCTGCTACAACATCTGATTAAACTGCAAAACAAAAGAACAGAAAACCATAAATAGAAGTGCCCTTAAAATATTTTGTATCTTTCAACTAACCACCAGATTGAAAAATAAGTTTATGATGCTGGATATCAGGTATTTAAAAATCCACATGCATCAAATTAATTTTGCCAGTTGATTTCAAAAACAAAGTACAGAATTAGCTGTCTCTCTGGGGGAGCACATTTGAATAATTGGAGATGTAATTATACACACATTTCAAACAAACATTTGTCTTTTGAGAGTATTAAAATTTCAAATTGACCTTGTATATTTTAGTTAAATGTTTTCAGCTGTACTAGTAACAATTTTTAATAGGTATTTAGTAATACTTAAAATGTTGTCTAGATTTGTTTCTTTTTTTTTTTTTTGGTTCATGTAAAAACAATCTTGAGGCAGGTACATGGTGAACTATGCAAGGGTGATTTCTTTGACTTAATATATACAAGGCTTAACTTCTGTCCCCTAATTCTTCTATTGAATGTGTACCTATCTCTACCTTTTCATGTCGTGGAAGATACAACATTTGAAAGATTTGACAATCGAAATGACTTTGGAACAATAAAATTGATTAGTTGGAAATTTTACATATTCTGAGAAACTCAATAGTTCTTATTTGTACCTGTGGTAAATAAGGGCTTTTGGGCATCATGATTACAATGTTAAGCGTAGGAAATAAACTGACATTTGTAATAGGGGACTTTCTGATAGAAAGCAAGCAAAAATATATGCACCTTTTGTGAAATGTCTACATACTTTTTAAGGTAATTAATGAGGATTTCAGTTATTTCTTCGAAACATAAAATTATAGTTAGCTTCTGCTAAAAAATTGTATCATATAATAATTTTGCTTCATTGAAAAGAAATGTTGCAGTGATGAAACAAGGTAGGATCAGTTTGATTTTATTTACTTATTAATGAATTTATCTTGGGCTCAGCTTGTGGTATTCAGTTCGTTTCAGCCCAAAGCTCTTATTTTAAAAGGAAATACTTTTGAACTTTTGGGGTCATTTTTAAAAGTTACCACTTTTGAATTTTAGTTGTGATAAATATGTGCTGTCCTATATCATAGCCATGAGCCATATATGACAATATAAATTTGATTAATTGAAATTATAAACTCAGTTTCTTGGTTGCACCAGCTACATTTCATATGCTTAGCAGCCACATGTAGCTAGTGGGTACTGTATTGGACAGGGCAGCTATAGAATACTTCCATCATTGCAGAAATTTCTGTTGGACAGCACCATCATAAATCGTTTTATAGTAACTTAGAAATACTATTTGATATTAGATGTTAGACCAAAAAAAAAATGTTAGGACTATTTCAGATATAAAAAGGAGTTGAATTGTAACATAATTAGCATCTCACATTCCATACAGCTGAATACCTTATGTTGTGACAACCATAGTGAATCGTTTCAGTGCTGTTCAACATACATACCTATCAGCAATGTGTCTAGACCAGGGGTCAGCAAACTTTCTGTGAATGGACAAAGAGTAAATATTTTAGTAAATATCTTAGGCTTTGTGGGCTACATGATCTTTGTTGCAGTTACTCAACTCTACCATTATAAAGTTAAAGCAGCCATACACAGTATGCAAACAAAATGGGCATGGTTGTGTTTCAGTAAAACTTTATTTACAAAGACAAGTGGTAGGCCGGATTTGGCTTGCATGCTCTAGAGCTGTGGTCTAAATTTTATTCTTAGCCTTTCTTTGTAAATACATTGTGAGTATTGTTCCATTTACAGTATTATTCTTTTTTAGGTACCTGGTTTTTAGATTCTTGCCTGGTAACTTTTTATTGAAAATACAAAAATTTCATACTGCATTTGCATCTCTGAGATTAGGGAGCACCTGTCAGGATATTTTGTTCTATCAGGGTTACTTCTGTTGACTACCTCTTAGATTTTGATACAATTATATTGTGGAGTTTCATTTTCATATATTCTTGTAGTGTCTGCTTGCCTGTGACTTCTGGTAAAATAAAATAAGCCTTTGAAAATATTTTAGCATGGTATTTAACATTTTCTAAATATTATGGCATTTTGGCATATTTTAGTCAGAGAAGACATCTTCCCTTTTGGTGTTTCTACTTGCTTATGATTGAAATTTTACAAGCCCTTCAAAGCTCCCTTTTAATGGAATTTATTGTAAAACATTAACAAATTAGTGTTTTCACAGGTTGGTTGCTTATAAATTTTCAACTATCATACTTGGAATTTCTAAATCATGCAATTTCTGAATAAGGACATTAAGGCTAGATACATTTTTCTTAATAGAGAAAAAGCAAATTTTCTGATTTATCACTTTTCTAGTTGATAAGTAGAATTTAAAATATTTCATATGTAAGTATTTATATAAGACTAATGTAATTTAAAGTTCTGTATTATTGTGATTAATCATACAGAAATTCAGGAACTGATCAGAAGTGAGATTCTTTTCCACATCTGGTTAATGTAGTGAGTTGACACCCTGTGGGTGGTAAAGCATTATAAATATTTCATCATGAACCGTGATTTATACACATCTGTGTTATAAGGGAGGCTTGAGTACATATACCAATGAGGAGATATTCAGCATTTGTCTATTTGATAAGGAATTAAATGTCCTAGTGATTATAATGTAAAACTACAGGCCAATTTGGAAATGATTGTCAATGTTCAGCATTTGCTCTAAGATTAAAATTTCCTTTCTTTTTAAGGCTAAGGGTCTGTACATATGGCAGTGATGTCTATATTGAGATTAACTTATGTAATGAGAAAAATTTGAAGTTTATTTTTTCAATGAATAAGGCTGTCACACAATTTAGTATAGATTAATGATGTCTTTTTTAGAAATATTAAACTGAATATTCCCCATTATGTCATCATTTCTGATAGAGTGCTAATTTGAATGTTTGATAATGTTTCCACATCTATACCTATTTCTTTCTAGGGGTACATCTGACCCTGAGACTTGGCGGTGTCTTTTAGGTCACAGTAGTGTCTATGTTAGGTTCTCTAAATGTGTATTTAATGAGATACATTCCTATGTAAAAATGTGTGTATATGAATGTATGCATACATTCTTATTGTGCACTTGTGCATTGTGAAGTAGTTTGGAAATTTGTAAAGCACAAACCATAAAAGAAAATAGTGTGAAGTTATTAAATGATGTAGCACAAATGTAATGTTTAGTTTATAAAAGGTCCTTTCTATTTTCTATGGCAAAGACTTTGACACTTGAAAAATAGAACCAATATTTGATTTATTTTTGTAAGTATTTAGGATATTATTTTAAATAAATGATCATTATCAATATAATAGTTGTGAAATGATTTAAGTAAATAAACTTTATGCTTCTGTGTGTTGATTATGATGGGTTTTTAGTGGGCATAAGTCCATGTTTATTTGCTCCATTGTAATAGAGAACTGAAAATATATAGGTTGGTAAAGAAAAAGTTATTGCATTAATTCTTCTAATTTTGTTCTTCCTTTAAATTTTTGGGGGAATCAAAAGATATATTAAATGATTTGGGGATATGTCTTTTTATGTTTCCAATTTCACCTCTGGAGCCTAGGCACCTTGCATTAACATGGAATCAAAACATTCCTGGGGCCGGGCATGGTGGCTATGCCTATAATCCTAACACTTTGTGAGGCCGAGGAGGGAAGATTACTTGAGGCCAGGAGTTCAAGACCAGCCTGGTCAATATGGAAAAACCCCATCTCTACTAAAAATACAAAATTTAGCTGGATGAGGTGGTGCACACCTGTAGTCCCAGGTACTTGGGAGGCTGAGGCATGAGAATCACCTGAACCTGGGAGACAGAGGTTGCAGTGAGCTGAGATTGTGCCACTGAACTTCAGCCTGGGTGATAAGTGAGACTCTGTCTCAAAAAAAAAGAAAAAAGACATTCCTGGATAATATAATTTTAGAGACTGCTATTTATCCCTGAATATCCAGTCTACTTCTCTTACTTTAGTGATAGAATCCCATATTTTAGCTTGTTACATTATCATATCATCCAGGAAGAAAAAAGAGAAAACCAAAACTGTGCTTCCCAGATTCCCATATAACTAGGTGGGCTACCTGATACCTAGCTTGAATGTACACAATTCACATTCCTTTGAAGTCCCAGGAGATATGGAACTTTCAAGCTTCTCTCATTGTCTTTGGCTTTTGACAGCTTGACTATCAAAAGATGGTTAATTGTGGATCCAGGTGTGGACTTCTTCAAATTTATCCTACTTGCAATTTGTTGAGTTCGAATCTGCAGATTAATGCTTCTCATTAAACTTGGGAATTTTTTGGCTATTATTTCTTGAAACATGCTTTCTTCCCTTTTCTGTCCTTTTCTCTGGTACTCTCATTATGTACCTGTTTATACTTGGTGTGCCACATGTCTCCAAGGCTCCGCCTATTTTTCTTCATTCCCTTTTGATTCCTTTCCTCAGAATAGATCATCTTATTGATTTATCTTCAAATGTATTGATTCTTTCTTTGCCAGCTCAAATGTGCTGCTGAGTTCCTCCAGTGAATTTTTTATTTCAGTTATTGTCCTTTTCAACTCTAGAATTTCTAATATTTGCTACTTTCTTTTTATTTCTAACTCCTTATTGTGATATTCTATTCAGTGGAAAATCATTCTCATATTTAACTTAATTCTTTAGGCTTACAGAACATACTTAAAGCTTTTGTCTAGTAAATCCAATGCCTGGGCTTCCTCAGGTTTCCAGTAAGTTTTATCCTGTGTATGAGCTCTTGTTTTCTGTTTCTTCACATGATTCATAATTTTTTGTTGGATATCTGGTCTTAAAAATATAAGTGGAGACTCTGGAAATCAGACCCCACTGCAGGGTTTATTGTTACTATTGTTGCCTTTTGTTTAGAGACTTGAACTAGTTCTGTAAAAATTCCATTCTTCATCCTGTGCAGCCACTGAATTCTGTGCTTTTTAAGCATAGTGTATAGCTAATTTTGGACAGAGATTTCCTTAAATGTTTTGAATTGATAAATCTCTCAGCTTTTCCCAAAGGACTCTACAAATGTTTTGGGTTATACCTTTAACACTCCAGCAGATAGTTTACAATTCTGTCGTAGCCTTAGTTTCCTGCTTACAAAGACCCTCACGGTCAGCCAGAGATGAGAGATTCGGGTCATTCCAGGTCTTTCCCTGGGCATGCGTATAGCCCTCACATGTGCATGGCCTTCTAGATTCCTAGGCATATGTCATAGCATTAGAAGCCCCAGTGGGCATCTCTATTCCCAGTGTATGCTTTTAATTCTCTGTTAGCTCCAACTTGTATTGCTACCTTGAGTTATTGTCATGTTGCACAATTGTCAGAGTTTTTTTTGTTTTTGTTTTTTTAAACAAATGTCCTATAGTGTGGTTCATACAGAATGAGCTTTTAGTAAGGTAAAATAAAGACCAGCTCTGAGAATGGGCTTTTCAAGGAACTGCCAGAGGTCACATAATGACAACTTTCTGGGATTGGGGCCTTTGGGGTGCTCTAAGCCCACTCTGTTCCTTCCCTCCAGAGGCTGCTTGATCATTGGTATTCACAGCTACCATAATTGTGAGACTTGCTTTTAAGGATACTTGAGAGCTGGGGAGAGGAGATCAGGCATAGGGCAAGTTAAAACAGAGCTCCCTGTTCTTATTGAGAGCAGCTCTTCTTTTTTTAAACAAATCCTTAGGTTGTTGCAAGACTTTAATTTTCACTATTCTGGAAATGTTGATTTTGACCATTTTTGCTCATACTTCAGTGCTTTTATGGAATGGATTTTTGGAGCTCCTTAATTTACCATTTCAGAAGATCTCTCCACAAGTCAGATATTTGGAAGTAGGAGTGACATTAATAACCAATATTTAAAGCCCACCTTTTCTAGAATGTGAAATTAAGGAATATAGAGGTAGAGGACTTGCTGCATAGCTACCGAAAATTTATGGCACACTGCAGCATTAATGTCACTTGACTGCTTGCTCTCTCCTACTCCACCCCCCCCACCCCCACTATATATTCAACAAACATTTCCTGAATGTCCGCTATGCATGAAACAGGTTAGGTACTGAATCTGTATGAATAAGACACAATCACCTTTGAAAATCTCATTTTAATTGGTAGATTATATGGAAATAGGAAATAAAACCTTTTGAATTAAATTCTCAGGGAATGGAGGAAGGAGCAACTGAGAGTCAAGAAAAATGTCATTAGAGAGTTAACGTTTAAGCTGGCCTTTACAGGATGAATAGGAGTCTGCCAGGTATAATTGAACATTTCTTGCAGAAAAACTAGCTTGTATAAAGACATGAAGATGATGAAGGATCTGGCCTATCCAGGGAAGTAATAGTTCAGTAGTTTGGCAGGAGAAGTACTAAGAGATGTAATTCAAGAGGTGAGTAGATATCAGATCACAAAAATTACCATATGTCCACCTAAGGAGCAGGTTCACACATAATGGCTATGCAGGCCCTACATCAGGGTTGTCCAATCTTTTGGCATCCCTGGACCATGTTGGAAGAAGAAAAATTGTCTTGGGCCATGCATAAAAGACACTAACATTAATGATAGCTGATGAGCTAAAAAAAAAAAAATCTCATGCTTTAAGAAAGCTTCCGAATTGTGTTGGGCCGCACTCAAAGCCATCCTGGACTACTTGTAGACTGTGGGCCATGGGTTGGACAAACTTGCTCCACATGCTCCAACTCCAGAGGGCACCATTCACCTAGATTACAAGTGAATGGCAGCCTGGGGTTTTACAATATAGCAGCCCTACTGAAGAATCTGTAATTTATCCTGTAGTCAGCAGGGAGAATATCTTGTTCTGTGGACACAATGAGGAAAAGATCAGATTGCCCGGGGAAAAAAAAGGTCTAGAAATAAGTTCTCCAGTTGCATAACTGGAAGTTTTCCTGAAATAACCATACAACAATACTACCATAATTGATTATCATGTTACTTTGATCTCATGTTTTCACAAGAAATACGATGCAGGTGTATCTTTACAGCTGAGGGTAAGTTATGCTGCAGTAACAATTCTGCTATTTTAGTTAATAACAAAATAGGTTTATTTCTCACATCATATGTTCATCTTGAATAAGCTGTGATTCTGCTTCATGTCTTTGTCACACTGGACATAGGCTGAGAGACCCTTATCTAGAACACTGGTGGTCTCATGGCAGAGAAGAAACGTGTTGCACTATAGCCAGCTTTCAAGCACTTAGAAGTGGCTCGTGGAATTTTTGCTCTCATTTTATGGATCAAAGCCAATCACATGACCATTCCTAAATTCATGAGGGTGGTTATACATAGTCACCCCACAGGGAGGAGCACCACAAGGAGAGGCACCCCAGAGAGGGAGAGTGGACTTTTGACCAGTCATATACTCCACCACAGCAGGTGTGATTCTATTTTTCAGATTAGGAAACAATTTCAGGAAAGTAACCTGTTTAATTCACAAGCAAAAGATATTAAATGGCAAAAACCACTAATGGAATTCAGGCCAGCTTAGCTACAGAGATCTGACCTCCAGTTCATCTGATACCCAGTGCTACCCTGCTGAGTCTTTTTAATGTTGTTTTTTGTGTGCATCAGAGCCCTGTGATGTATTTGGATGTATTTTGGCAAAGAGAAGCCTCTGTTCTAACCCTAATTGTTATAACAGACATCATCAATGACAGTAAAAGTCTATGAAAGTGACCCTTAATTCCTTACCTATTTCAAAAGAAGAAAAGGTTCTTAGCTTTCCAGAGCAGAACAAATAGCTCGTGGTGAATACACAAAAACTGTATGACCCAGAAAGTACAAAATCTTTATCCAGGGCATCAGCCTGTTGGTGAGAAGCATGGGGAAATGGGCTAGGTGGCCCCACTCTAGAAGGCCAGCTGGGACTGAAACGGTCAGGTAAGACAGGAGCCTGTGCTCCTTCACTGCATTCCTGAAGGCTTATAATAGAAGTTAGCATGAGGGCTGTGAAGTAGGTCATGGGGTGAGATGACAAGAACAGAGGGGTAATGGCAGAGATCTGACTTCTGGTGATAGGTCCCACCTAGCCCCAACCCACAATGATTCCACTGATTTTGTTCATTAATTCACTATTAAACCCTACCATATTACAAACACTGTTCTTAATACTGTGGACTCAGAATTGAACAAGACAGATACTGCTCCTGCCCTCAGGGAGTGTAGTGTATTAACTATTGCTGTGTGAAAATGAACCTCAAACTTCAGTGGCTTAAGACAGTAACCATGCGTTTAACTCACAAATCTCAGGTTGGAAATTTAGGCTGGCTCTGGCAGTTCTTGTCTGGGCTTTTTCTTATATGTTTGTTGGCCACATAAATGTCTTCTTTTGAGAAGTGTCTGTTCATATCCTTTGCCCACTTTTTGATGGGGTTGTTTTTTTCTTTTAAACCTTACACAAAAATTAACTCAAGATGGAATAAAGACTTAAACATAAAACTAAAACTGTAAAAACCCTAGAAGAAAACCTAGGCAATACCATTCAGAACATAGGCATGGGGAAAGACTTCATGACTAACACACCAAAAGCAGTGGCAATAAAAGCCAAAATTGACAAATGGGATTTAATTAAATGAAAGCACTTCTGCATAGCAAAAGAAACTATCAGTGGAGTGAACAGGCAACCTACAAAATGGGAGACAATTTTTACAATCTATCCATCTGACAAAGGGCTAATATCCAGAATCTACAAGGAATCTAAACAAATTTACAAGATTGCCATAGGTTTTACAGGGTTGGAATTAGCTATATTTATTTAGAGTGGAGAGACCACATTGAATACCTCAGACAATCCATACAGACTTCAGAAAGATTACTTTAGGAGGCCTAGAATGAAGGCTACTTCAGACTCACTCTAACAAAGCTTTAAAATGAGCTTCAAAAGGATTAAGGTGTCCTACCGGTAAACTAACTGCCTATCAAAATAAAACTTAATACTCTTTAAAGAAGGACAATGTAAACATTCAACAATGAAAACTTATATAATAATTACTAGACATGAAGAAGTGGAAATATGTGACCTATGACAAGGAAAGAAATTCAGTTAACAAACACAGACACAAACAACAGACAAGCACTTTTAAGTGGATAGTATATTAAAAGATCTAAAGAAAAATAACAGAGAAATAGAAACCATATTTAAAAAGATGCATTGGTACTTCTAGAAAAATAAAATATATGAAATAAAAAAATAAATAGATGGACCTAATGACAAACCAGACACTGCAGAGGAAAACAAAAGTGAACTTGAAGACAGGGAAATAAAAGCCATCCTAACTAAAGCATGGAGAGAAGAAAGACTGGGAAATATTAGCAGGACCTTACTGGCTGTAATTCAGTATTGAGGGATTTCAGATATCTGACTGAAATCCCAGAGATTTGGGAGCAGGGAGCAGGTTCAGAAAAAGCATTTAAAGAAATAATTGCTGAAATTTTCCAAATGTTCTAAAAACAATAAACTCATAAATACAAGAAGTTCAATAAAGATAAACAACAAGTCAACAATACCGAGGGAGAGATCCAAGATGGCCGATTAGCAACAGCTCAGGAATGTAGCTCCCAGTGAAAACGCAGAGAACGAGTGGACGCCGCACTTTCTGACAAATTTTTGTTGCCCACAGACCGGGAGATTCCCGGCAGAAGAGCCACACGGGTGGCCAGCACGACTCTTTTGGCCCGAGTGGCAGATATGACGGCGCCCCAGCACGGCGCTTCCCGGTGCGGAGTATACGGGACAGACGGGCTCGGCTGGTCCCATCCCCACAAGGAAAACAGCAATTGGAAGCGCTGAGGACTGAGAGTTTCACAGCAAGCACAGCGAACCCAGGAAGGTCCGCCTCTGTGGGGAAGGGGCGTCC
>CAUYQU010044643.1:0-43518 GCA_963574635.1 Cheracebus regulus
AAACATATGAAAAAATGCTCATCATCACTGGTCATTAGAGAAATGCAAATCAAAACCACATTGAGATACCATCTCACGCCAGTTAGAATGGCGATCATTAAAAAATCTAGAGACAACAGATGCTGGAGAGGATGTGGAGAAATAGGAACACTTACACTGTTGGTTGGGGTGTAAATTAGTGCAACAATTGTGGAAGACAGTGTGAGCACTTCCTCAAGGATCTAGAAATAGAAATTTCATTTGACCCAGAATAGGAATCTCATTCTAGGTCAAATAGAAATTCCATTTGACCCAGAAATAGAAATCCCATTACTGGGTATATATCCAAAGGATTATAAATCATTCTATTATAAAGAGACATGCACATGTATGTTAATTACAGTGCTGTTTACAATAGCAAAGACCTGGAACCTACCCAAATGCCCATCAATAATAGACTGGACAAGGAAAATGTGGCACATATACATGATGGAATACTATGCAGCCATACAAACCTATGAGTTCGTGTCCTTTGTAGGGACATGGATGAATCTGGAAACCATCATTCTCAGCAAACTGACACAAGAACAGAAAATCAAATACCACATGTTCTCATAGGTGAGTGTTGAACAATGAGAACACATGGACACAGGGAGGGGAGCATCACATACTGGGGTGTGTTGGGGGGTCCAAGGGAGGGACAGTTGGGGAGGTCGGGGAGGGATAACATGGGGAGAAATGCCAGATGTAGGTGATGGGGGGATGAATGCAGCAAACCACATTGCCATGTGTGTACCTATCCAACAATTCTGCATGATCTGCACATGTACCCCAGAACCTAAAGTACAATAATAATAACAAAAAAAAAATTAGCCAGGCAGGAGTGGTGGTGCATGCCTGTAATCCCAGCTACCTTGGAGGCTGAGGCAGGAGAATCGCTTGAACCCAGGAGGTGGAGGTGCCATTGCACTCCAGCCTGGGCAACAAGAGTAAAACTTCGTCTCAATAAATAAATAAATAAAATAAACAAACATATGTCTCCCTTTTGGCCTTATTACAACTAGATCAAGCTGATATCCTGAAGTTGCTAGCTTGTAATCTGTAGAAATTCTAAAAGGAGGAATAATCTCTAGTCTTCAAATCTCTAGTCTTCAAAACTATTAGACATTAAGGGAAAAAAAAAGCCAGTTTTTATACTTCCAGAAATGCTGAATGGCTGAGTTCTTATACCAACATCTCAAGACATACAGGTTTTCTCTCTATAATGATAGAGATCAATTTTTATAATAAAACATAAGCCAACGAGGGATCAGCGATAGGGCTGTCATTTATCCTGAAGTGTTATTTTTTGGTTCTTTGATGTGATTATACAGAAAACACAAACACAGAGGCACTGCTAAACTCTCTGAACCTGAATGTTTCCTCCAGGCAAATTTGAGAGAAAAATATGTACAGATGACATACTCTCTCGATTTTGGGAGATTTGAAGGGGGCTCAGCAGAATATTATAAATTTAACATTTCCAATGTAGTCATTGTATGGTGTTTTCCCCCTTATTTCCAGAACCTTTCTGAATATTTGTGAAATGATAGTGTTCTAAAGCCTAAGGTGGACAGTACAAATGGAACTTAATACTTCAATTTATATCAATGTATATTTACATCAGAGTATGTGTATCTCAAGTCATTCACTGTTTTTTTTTTTTTTTTTTAACAGAAATTGCAGATGAAGTTTCTTACACAACAGTTTAAAGTTGCTCAGAAAAAGCACTTGAAAAGAGTTGCAAGGTCATGGAGTGAATTCAAAGCACTTTGTGCCTTGAGAGCACTGAACTGATACAGTGATAAGAATAATGGTTGGAGACTAGGTATAATTCTTCAAGTCTCGAAGGAAATTACAGAAAATTTCCATTTTGGCAGCTGAGATAAAAATGATCAAGGAAGAAGAGGTTTTGTCTTCTAGCCCTTAGAGTGGCCTGCTTCCTAGTTATGGGGACTGGAGTCAATGCAGAATGGGTAACTGGCCCCTCTCCTGTGGCTTCCAGAGTGTGGTTGGTTTGCAGTGCAGTGAAATAACATGCCTGCAAACTCACTTTGACTGCAGCAAGCTCTCACCAGCTAAAATGATTTGGTGTGGAGGTTCTACAGAAACACACATCCCCATCAGAAGGACTGTGTTGCTGATGTTTAGATTGACCCCAACTTCCACTATATAGAGTGAAATGCTTTGCTATTGAGGACAAGCATTTTCTCAGTTGAAGAAACTGCAAAATCTTTGTACTTAATTGATTTGATGTAAAATTAAGGGTAAGACTGTTTGGCATATGAAGAAATTAAGTCCTATTTCCATCCATTCATAAAAGATAAATAAATCTTGGCATGAAATAGAGCTGACTGCAGGAAATGGAATATCTTACAAGTTGTGTATTATTTGAGCTTTGTTTCATTTTAAGGCATATTTTGGGTAAACTGGGGGCAGTACTGGCTGGGTCCAGAGTAAATTATACTAACATTGTCCTTCTCTGTCTGGTATGTAGGGAGTCTCTGTTCTGGTAGGTGGCATTGGGACTTTGCAGAAGCTGAAACTTTCTAGGCTCTGAAGTGACATTTTTCTCCAATTCCATTAATGTGAAATGCTTTTTCTTCTCTTTCCCCCTCACCCAGTATGCAGCCTAAAAGAGAGACAGTCAGAGTCTGAAGTGTGATCCACAGTGGTCAGAAATTTGGATTCCATGTCAAAATACAAAACTGTCATCCCCTCAACTTAAAGTATTTCTGAAAGTGAGGAACACAGTAGCACCTTTGGAATGCAGATCACTCAGACAACTTCCACCCCAAATAGTTCCCAATTCCACATGCAAAGCATGCTGGGGCTTAGCTGTGTGGAGCAGCCTTGTTCCCCATGCCCACACATGTCCCTCCTGATCAGGCATCCTGGCAAAGGAGAGTCTTTAGTGAAAGAAAGTGAACTTCCCTCCCACTCTCCCCACATGGTTCCTCTGCTTCCTCTAGATGGTAAACACGCACATCTGAAGAAGCCCCTGAGCTCCGCAGCTCAGCAAGGCACACTCACCTCTCCTGTATCGTGGACTGAAAAGGCTCATCTCAGGAGTTGAGACTGATATGGAGAACTTGAACTGTGCAAACCTGCAGAGAACCTGGCATGGACCTGCTCTAGGGGGTCCTTTAGCTCTTTTTATTCAGACCCCCTACTGGGTAGCCTGCTATATATGTAGGAATCTACACTACAATGCTCAGCTAGTGAAATCCATTGGACTTTCTTTAGATGAAGGTTCTCCTTCCTGGAAAAGGGGCACTGAACTCCTCTGTTTTCATCAGGAGGACTGCTGAGGTTGGGAAGAAGAGAATGGCTGAATTCAGAAAACTGAGGTTATTGGTGTACTTATCCTATGTGTAAAATTTCAAGAGGGTTACTACAAATGTCCAAATATTGAGCGGTTTTGAAACAAACATGAGGCATCAGGAAAATTCTATTAAGGTAAAATTGAACAAATCCATGTTATAAAAAAGTTGTTTTAGGTTATTTTCCTCCCAATTATAATTTTGCTAGAAAATTCAGTTCTCTCCAAAACTTCTTTTAAAATGTAGCAGGTTGCAATTCTTCAGCTGGTTGGAAGTTACCCATCAAAAGGTTGGGCTTTGTGTTTGGAAACTGTCCTTGGACCCTCTTCCCTTGGTGCTCAGTGCTGTGTTGTGACC
This sequence comes from Cheracebus regulus, assembly GCA_963574635.1. Taxonomy (NCBI): domain Eukaryota; kingdom Metazoa; phylum Chordata; class Mammalia; order Primates; family Pitheciidae; genus Cheracebus; species Cheracebus regulus. The sequence continues at coordinate 3,699 of CAUYQU010044643.1, forward strand.
TGGATTCCTCTGGTCAGGGTCCCTGCAGAATATCTCTGCCAAGGCTGGGGTTGCTTATGCATGAGAGACAGAACTAGAGTACCAGAGTGTGAAACTCTCCAATAGAGGAGACATTTCATTTTAGACAATATTTTCAACCTGTTTCTTCACAAATATTATTGTCAAAACTGAATTTGCTAAATCAAAGCCAATTGGCTTGTGGCTTTTGTAGCAACTACCAAACCAAAAGGCAGAGAGTTGACAGGGAGAAAAACAATGAGTTTGAATGTCTCACACTGTATAGACTCCATCGTTGAAAACTGGTGCCTCATATATCTGTATCTTTGCATTCATTTAATATGCAACAATCTTAATAAGAATAAGCAGGCAGGTCGGGCGTGGTGGCTCACGCCTGTAATCCCAGCACTTTGGGAGGCCGAGGCGGGCAGATCACAAGGTCAAGAGATCAAAACCATCCTGGCCAACACAGTGAAACCCAGTTTCTACTAAAAATACAAAAAAATTAGCCAGGCATGGTGGCACGCACCTGTGGTCACAGCTACTCGGGAGGCTGAGGCAGAAGAATCGCTTGAACCCAAGAGGCAGATATTGTGGTGAACCGAGATTGTGCCACTGCACTCCAGCCTGGTGCCAGAGCAAGACGCCGTCCCCCTCCACCGCCGCCAAAAAAAAAAAAAAAAAAAAAGAATAAGCAGGTAAATCAAATTTCATTTTTTCTGGCCTATTCCACTCCTAGCCTCTTCTGTGTCTGGTATACATGTAGGAAATTGTGTGAAATCGACACTTTTCTATACTTTCTCTGCAAAATATTTTACTTTTCTGGTATGCTCAATAGACAATTTTTAAAATCATGTTTTCTAGGTGAAATGAATTCAGTTTTCTGTGTGAGAAAGATGAGAAGGACAGAGATTCTGGTTCCAAATTTTAATAATGCCAAAGCATTATTAACCGGTAGGACTTGCGTTTTGCCTACTAATGAAAAGAAGTTTCAAAAGTCTACTGCAGTTCACACTGGCATCCAGTTGTAACAAAGAACTAACAGCAGGAAGCAAGTTGGTTTTGTGTTACAAAAATATCAAAAGAGTATTGATTTGGGAGGATTTTTTTTTCTTTGGGATTTTGCTATGTATCCATATTTCAAAGTACAAAATAATCTTGTTCATGAAAATATGCACTTGATGATCACCATTGCCCATTTTTTTGCATCTAAAGTTGGTTTGAGTTGAAAATTAATATTCACTATGAAATTTTTAAAATTTTGGTTGGGCGTGGTGGCTCATGCCTGTAATCCTAGCACTTTGGAAGGCTGAGGCAGGCAGATTACGTAAGGTCAGGGGGTCAAGACCAGCCAGGCCAACATGGCAAAATCCCGCCTTTACTAAAAAAAAATACAAAAATTAGCCGGGTGTGGTAGTGCATACCTGTACTCGGGAGGCTGAGGCAGGAGAATCGCTTGGACCTGGGAGGCGGAGGTTGCAGTGAGCCGAGATCACACCACTGCACTCCAGCCTGGCTAGGCAATAGGGTGAGACTCCATCTCAAAATAAATAAATAAATAAAATAAAATTTTATCTACATGTCTTTCACACTCTGGTGTTTGTTTCAGGATAACAGGTTGTGAGCACTGTATACCTTTCTTTGCAAAATGAAGGCAATTACTGAATCCATAATAATATGACGTAAGCTAGACACATACTCTGGGGCTGAGCCTTGGTCTAATAAACAGAGCTCTTAAGGTGAAATGTTGTTGAACTAGTCCAAGAACCCAAAGTTCAAATATTGTTGCCCCTTACAAGTTAAAATAAAGTAATAAGCTTCTGATGTTCAGAAATAATCATCTTTGACCCAACAACACAAGTGTTTTGAAAATCTTATTTTCTCCTCCAATGGAAACCGTGGACAATGCCAGAGTACTCTTCCCAGGCCTAGAGCGACGTTATTAGGTAACTGGTGCCAGCTAACGACGATGGTGCCGGAGCCAGAGAGGGCACAGAGAGAGGAGACTGGGGCTGAAACCCACCGCTGCTCACACTGGAGCTCAGAGAGCCCCGGCTGAGCCGGCAGGAGTGGGTCTCGGCCAGGGGTGGTTCAATACGCGTGGTCACTACACCCAGGGCTGTGAAGGAAAGGTGAAGAAGGACCAGGGGCCTGAGAGAGCGTCTCAGACGTTCGCTTGCACGTTTTACAGATTTCTTTGCAAGAGTAATCATCAGCTGCTTCCAATATCCAAAAAACCACTCAGAGACAACACCAAGCTATAATTCGGTAGGGATAGCAAGAATATTACTTTGAAACTCAATTAGCACGAGTGTGTGTGTATGTGTGTGTGAGATACATAGTAGAAACCTCTGCTGAGTACTTCCTGTGTTGCTGAAAGGTCATTCATAACAAGACACACCGAGCAGTGTCCTTCCTCGCTACTCCCAGCAGAGAAGCGGCGGGAGGTCGAGTGTGAACCAAACGCTCTTCACTCTTTCCTGTGAGCAACCCTCAGAGGTACAGGTACCCAACCCAGTAGACCAGGTTAAAGAGCAGGAAAGATGTGGGGAAGAAGACCCGGGAGTACGAGTCCAGCTCCAAGATGTCTATGTGAATACGACCTTTTCTCCAGGATCCTGATTTACATTCTTCATAGCAGCAGAAGAAGCTCTGACAGTCTTTGCCATCCAGACACTCATACACACAGGTGTCTTCAAATTCCTGCCAGTAAACGGAATTGTTTAAAGTGATCATCGCAGGTGGTGGTGGCCTCATGTCCAGGAGGGAATAGTTCTGCAGGCAACAAGAATGACACAGCAATTACCGTGAAATGCAATAAAAACACCCTGACATGTATAAAGCAATAGGTTCATATTACATGTCTCCTAAACAGGATGAGCGGACATGCCCATCCCCCACACTTCCCCATCCTGGAGAGAGTTGGTCTTTTTTTTTTTTTTTTCAAGAAGCAGAGCGTTTAATAGGAGAGAAGGAAGGTAGAAGAAAGAAGGAAAAAAGAAAGAAGCTCCCCTGTACAGAGACACAGGAGGGGGCTCCAAAGCCGAGAGAGGAAACCCCAGCCTTTTCACTCCTTGCAATTCTAATGCAAGGAAAATTGCATTGCAGTTTCAAATCTTGTATTTTGCAGATTATTAATGAAGAAGTTTAAGCATATTTTTGAATGTGAATTAGTCATTTGAAGTCCCTATTCTGCCTACTTTTCTGTGGATTTGTAGTAAGTATGAACCTGCTACATATTTATCTCTTAAATGTGAAACAGCATGCATATTGAACTGTGGAGAGATAAATGTGTTATGTTTTTCTAATTAGTGAGTAGTGAAAGGTCTGATATGCAGGAGTGATGAGAGGACCCTCACGTCCCATGCGATTCTGGGGAAAGGGAGCTTTCCCAGTGTGAGGTGGCTGGACACTGCTTACCATCTCAAGAGGCATAACCAAAAATGTGCACACCTGCAGTGCTTTCTCTTCTACCCCCCAGGTCCTCTTCTTGACATGGGAAAGTCCAAGTGGAGCAGATAAAGGAGAGAGAACAACATACTATTCACTCCTAAACGAGAGGAATCATTCTTCACCCTGTGACATGGCTGCCAATAGACTTGTGAATTCTTCAGACAGGCTGAGCTCGTCTAAAAAACTATGAAATGTGCACTACATCGAATTCTGTTGAGGGGATACATTTCCAAAGTGGACTGAATAATGGAAGAGAACTGAAAGGCATGTTTGCCTGCCTGCTTTGTTTCATTTGTGCCGGCTGATCTGAGACAGGCATGTCAGTGGCAGCCGTGGGGGCTCACACCGAGGAGGGGTGGAGAGGGAATGCTTCTCAGTGGGCTGCCTGGCGAGGGCCTTCATCTGGGTGTGGCACTGCTAGGCAGAGGCCATCCAGAATTCCTCAGAAAGCATCGTGACAACCTCTTAGCCTTGCACCCAAAGATACGCTCACAGGAAGACGTGGCACTGCTTTCCCTCCTTTCGGGCCTCAGTTGGATTGGACAGGCTCACAGTCGTGCAGTCATCAATCGGGGACAGGTGCAAGCGCTGGTCGGGTACTCAGAGTCAGTACCTGCAGCCTGGTGCAAGGACTACTGCGTTCTTGTAAATGGGAAGCATTTTTGTATGAGAAGGGACCTGCAGCGGGATGGCCCAGACCACATGTTCACAGGGTATGGCTGCCTCCTCACACGTGTGGCCACCAGCCTCTGCTACTCATGGGGGCTCATGGTGTGGCTGCCCACCCTCCTCCTCCTCTGCAATCCTGATGAGGAGGCAGAAATAAAAGTCTTGCTGTCTCTATGGCCCTAAGGTGGACATGTCTCTTCTTGGTTAATGTTCTTTGCCCTAAGTAGATATAAACATCATCAGGGGTTTGCCAAAACATAGACATTCCTTGCCTCTATCCCACTCCATTTAAGGGATCTGCCTCTTTTTGACAAGCTCCAGTAGGAAAGATTTGCCTTTATTAACAATTGCAATAAAGGTTTTCCCACATGTGTGCTTTGAGAGGGATCAGCCAGCCATTCATCCACGCATTGCTCCAGCCCCATGCCTCTGTGTAGTTTCTTGCTACGCGGATGAAAGTGGGTGCTACTGGAGACACAGAGGAGAAGCCTGCCGCTACAAGGCAGAGCAGCCCCACAGGAAGATCCTGACTCAGACCGGAAGGCAGAAGGCTCTGCAGGTGTGGGATGGCTCACCAAAGATCTAAAGGGCAACCCTTGGAGGCCACAGGCAAGGCAGTAGGATGGTTTCTGGAGCAAGAGAAAGCTCCATTTCACTTTATTTAGGGAACTAAAAACCCACAGTCACTGAAACATCTGTGGGCAGTATTTACAATAATTAAAATAGCTCTTATTATGTCTCCATAGTTCACTGATTTGAAGTGAAACAAATTCCATTTAATAAGGTTGAAGCAAAATGTGGGATATCAACAGCCCTAAACAGCTTAAGAATTTCTTTACTTGCCTCCTTCTCATTTGTCATGAAAATTTCAAACTCTGCCCAACATAGAGATTTCAATGAATGATTCCCCAGAGTCCTCTGCAGCCCAGCTGGGTCCCTGACTCCCTCCTCTTGTCTGTGTGTATAGCGCAGCCCCCTGAGTGTCCCGGAGCCCCGTGCTCCCTGGGCACATGTGCAGGTCCTCAGCCTTGCATTCCACAGGTGAGGACAGGGGCGCAAAGCAATTGGAACAGCTCGCCCCCAGCCACACATGTGACTGTTCACGGAGCCTGGCCCCTGGCCCTCATCACTCCGAGGCTGCTCACTTCTGCTGCTTTGTGTTGGTCACGGTGGCTCCTGCACTAGCGTCAGGCTGCAGACCGTTCGGAATCGAGTGGGAAAGCTGGCAGGTCTCACTCAGCGGAGGCCACACTTCCTTTTCTGTGGCGCCAGCATCACTTCTGCAGCACTCTCCGGCTGTGTCTTCTCACCTGGCCTGGCACCCTTTCTGTCTGTGATTTATTTTTCCATGTACTTTCTTCAAAGTCATTCAACTTTCCCACTTTTTCCTTTTTTTAAAAAAAAATTTCTGCCCATTTTGTGATATTCTCTTTCTCTCTCTGTGTGTTAAAGGATTGTTTCTTTCTTTTGACAGCATCATTTCTGTACTAAAGATGTCAATGTTTCTGTCTTCCAACACCCAGGTCCTGGCTATGTGTGGTGATGTATGCCCTCCCCTTCTGTCTTGGTCCCATTCCATTTGGAAGCCTTTGCTAGTGAAATCTGTGTGTTCGCTGTGGTTTCCCGCAGCTGTCACAGTGATTTGTCCACCAATCTTCTGGATGAACTGTCATGATCCACACTAGCACAGTGCAGATGACAATGTGGTCTCCTGACCCTGGGCTGCAAGTGTGCTGCGTACAAGGTCTTGACTGACAAGTAGCAAACCACCTGCAGCTTACGGGTGGTCTTGAAGCATTCAATGCAGTTAGTAAATTGTAATTAGTATACATATGTATAAAGGAATAGAAGTCACGATTGTAAATAAAAGTTGTAGTTCACATCAGCAATTAAAAAATATATTTCTCCATTTTTCAATAAAGCTACATTGTTACCTCGGGCCAAAAGAAATTTAGATGTGTTAACAGTTATATGTAACAAATTTGTTTCTAAATTGTCAAACCTTGGTCAATATTTACAGGGCTTAATTTGCCCACACTTCAGTTTTCTCATTTGTGGAGAGGTTTGTTGTGAGAATAAAGTGAGTTAATACATGAAAGCACAAAGAACATAACGTGAAGCAAAGCGCTCAAAAGAAAGTGAAGAGGGCCATGTCATCCTGAGGATAGAAGGACCTTCCAAAGCAGAACACAAGAAGCAAACACTGACAGATTTGACAGCATGAAACCAAATGATACACAGAAAAAGGCACAAAAAGGATAGTGGCAGTGTTGCCAATTCAAGCTGGAATAAAAGCTACATGACAAACATTAATATCCTTAGTATATTCTATATGTGACTAAATTATATATTTTATAAAATATTATTTATATAATATATAACATATATGCAACTGTCAGATTGCTACTTTAAAATACTCATAAAAGTTAAAAAATATTCAAAAGCAATACACAAAAATGGAAATGCAAATCAAAAATAAACAAGTGACAATGTTATCAACAGTCAAAAAAGTGCCTATGAGAAAAGTTTGCAGAGATCATTTTCCTGCTGGACTATTGCACTGAATGCAGGGAAAGTTCCGGGATAGGGTGTCTGGAATTGCTGATAGGGCTGGCGGAGTGCTATTTGGCAAAGACCAAAGACCATGCAACCCCTCTGCTCAAACACTTTGCTTCTAAGAATTTACAACCAAGCAAATAGCCACAGGTGTATACAGATTGGTAGTGATAAGAATGTAAATGCAAGTGAGAAAATGTGGAAAAGCCCAGTGTCCCACCGAGACTGCCTGTGCCTCAATCATGAGCATATGATGCATTCATTAAAATGATCCTATAAAGTAATATTTGTGGCACAAAACTGAAGTGCATATTTTTGAGTTATAAAAGAGACTATGAGACAATATAAAGATCATAATTTGGTTTTTCTAAAATGAATAAACATTTATTATTTGAATGGCTAAAAACGTCAGAGCTATATATGCCACACACTAATCCCCATGTAGAAGGGCTATGATTACTCTTTTCCTCTAATTTCTAAACTGTCAAAGTTTGGTTTTTAACATAATACCAGACACGTTTTTAAGTCAGCACGCACTTCACTCACTGGCCTTCAACACACGCACACATCAACGGCAATGCGTTTTTCAAATGCATTCTTAGTTTAGTGAAAGTTCTCAGAAATATTGCACCTGTAAGGCTATACATACAGAGGAGGCTTGGAGGCTTATTCGCTCAGGAATCCATCTTGAGGAATCTGGATGCTGTAACTACAAGCAAAGAAGAAAAATAATTAGGAAGTCGTCATGAACATTTGCATCCAAGATGACTCTTAAGAGCAATCTTTAGGGTATGACTAAACCAAACCACATCCCTGGCAGATGACACCAGTGATGCCTTTGAGTCACATTCAAATCTTCAGATCCCCTGTCTGGTTTAAAAAAGTCTTGTTGAATTGGGTATTTATATCATGCTTTATACGATCCTTAGGAATACAACTACATTTAAGCACACATTCAACTCACACAGCGCCCATTGCCTCCCGGAGAAGTTTTGCTACTGCAGCTCACCGATGCGGTCTTCTTGGTGGTGGCTGGTTTCCTGCAGCTGGAGTAGTAGTTGAGGGTGGCGTACTCCATCAGCGCGGCAAAGACAAACAGGAAGCACACGGTCACAAAGAGGTCCATGGCAGTCACGTAGGACACACGTGGCAAGGAATTCCTGGCGATGGTGCTCAGGGTGGTCATGGTCAGCACCGTGGTGATGCCTGCAGAGAGGACAGGCAGCACGTTGTAAAGGAAGCAGCATGTGACAGGAATCGCAGATGGTCACCCATGCCCGTCCACCCCAGCATGGCAGCCTCACAGGAGTCCCCGGTGCTGTGTACCTCGTGTAAGGTTACTTTGAATTTTAACGTCTATACAATTTCGTAAGCAATGTTTCAGTGCAATTTCTTATTACAGTCTTCACAATAACATTAAAATGCCTGAATCCAGTGGACGCCTTTCAGTTTATTCAGTGATTCTCTCATTGTTGGACATTTTGCCTTTTAAGTAATTTTTAATGTGGATGCTCTTTCTGCAGTCCTGCACAGTCCCTGCTGTTCCACATCTCACACTCCTGCCCAGCTAAATCCTTTTATTTTTTACTTCTCCTCCCTCCCTAGTTTGAAAATCGCCACTGTTCTTGAAGACTTGCCTCCAGGACCACTCTTGTCCTCAAGGCAGAGCTAATAACACACACATCTGCGACATCCCTGTACATTCTGCATATCTTAGCTCTTTCTGTTGTCATCATCACAGGGAATCACCTAAGTCTTTTACGTATCTATCTCCCAGATAGATTGTGTGGTCTTTAAGCCAAAAACAGTACCTTACTTGTCTTTGTTTGCTTGTCCCCAGGCAGTGGCTGGCATATCTGAGACATTTAAATGAATGTTTTACATTGAATGAATCAATTATTTGGTAATACTCAATGTTGGTTTGACTTTGACTATTTCATATGCATGGGTCAACACTGAAGGTTTAATCAAAGATTGTGGAAAACATTCAGAAAAGAGACACACCTGAGATGGACAGCTTAGGGGAGAAAACGTGAAAAAAGAAATGCAGAATGTTGAACATCAGAATAAAATGAACAAGAGTGATTATCATGTGAAACGGGCTAAGACTGACTATCTTGTCGGTGAATGCCCCAAGAAATCAGGACCTGACAGAGCAACTAGACGGGGTGGGTTAGTGACCCCAGAATTGCAGGAATCTGAGTTTTAGCAGTCACCACCTCTGTAGCTCAGCGGGAAGACCGTAAAATATCTGCACCACAGTACCAGTCGGAGAATAGGTTCACGGGACAGATGAGGACACGTGACTTTCCACCTTCGCTGCAGCATCCCAGCCTCTGTGTACTCCCTCCCCGCACTTGCTCAAGGCAGGTCTGCCAGGGCCAGCTAGAAAATGAGTCTCAGCGCATGGGGTGGGCAGCTTGTTGAGGTGTAAAGAATATCACCTGCAAGTCCAAGCCCTCCACCTTGCTCTGAGATTTTTCAGCATTGGGCATAAGGAATCACCATTTTTTAATCAGTTTCCTTAACTCATGCAGTGAAAATAGAATGCCGAGCACTCTTTAACATAGGTGGTAAAATTTCACGTAAAAATGCTAAGTTGGAAAATTCTACACTGATGTCAGATGTAGTTTTATGAAAAAAGCTCTTTAAAAAAATTTATTTTATTGTGTGTTTTTTTTAAAGTTCCAGGGTACATGTGCAGGATCTGCATGTTTGTTACATAGGTAAACGTGTGTCATGCTGGTTTGCTGCACCTATCAACCCATCACCTAGGTATTAAGCCCAGCATGCATTAGCTCTTTTCCCTAATGTTATCCCCAGGGAATACTATGCAGCCATGAAAAAGAATGAGATCATGTCCTTTGCAGGGACATGGATGAAGCTGAAAGCCATTATTCTCTTTTAATAAACATCAGATTCAACTTTTAAAAATGTGACCACATTGTGTCTAAGAAGAAGTTCAAAATCTTAGTTTTTATTTCAATAGAAATACAAACTGTTTCTGTCTGTAATTTCCATAGACTTTGTCCCTCAGTTGTCATGAATGGCCTCTATTCCAGATGTAGACAGTGGCCATGTGCTTTATCCTCCCCACCTCCACCCCCACCCTGAAACTATATAGTGCTGAAGAAAAAGAAAAGCTTAGGCATTTGTATTTAGTACAGGGAACAGGTGACCCCAGATTCATGGGCCCCTGAATCACAGGAATCTGTTTTTAGTACAGAACAGAACTTATTCTCTGACTAGTACCGTGAAGCAGATATTTTACAGTATTCCCGCTGAGCTGCAGAGGTGGTGACTGCTCAAACTCAGATTCCTGTGATTCTGGGGCCGACGAATCTGGGGTCATTAACCTGCCCTGTCTAGTAGCTCTGGCAGGTCCTGATCTTTTTACCTAGTAAAGAAGGGTACTCTGAGAAGGCACCTGCTGGCATGACTTCCTCTCCAGGAAAGCACAAGGGAGTTCAGGAAGGTTATCTCAGCCGAGTCTGGTACACATAGGATGCTTTGGAGGATGATCCTGGCCTCACAGAATCCTAGAACAACCTTCTTCTTGACCTTGGAGGAATGAGTGAATATAAATCCTAGCATCTTACTACAGTCAGAAGTAAACCTCTTAATTTAAACACAAACTAAAATAACACTTTTTCATATTAGCTTTTTTTTTTTTTTTTTTTTTCACTCAGCACAATGCCTTGGCACATTTAAACTGCTGCTGCATCAATAATTTGTTCTTTCCTATGCTGAGTAGTATTTCATGGTTTGGGTGTTCCATAGTTTCTTTAGGCATTCACTTGTTGAGGGATATTTTCGTTGTTTCCAGTTTTTGGTGATTACATGAACGTTCATGTCAGTTTACCAATATCATCCTATTTCAAGTGACTTTCTTGGAGACACATCATAGCTGGATCAGGCTTTATTTTTTAATCCACTCTACTAATTTCTGTTTTTTTACTGATGTGTTCCAGCAATTTACATTGAATGTAGTTATTAATATTTAAGATGTCACTATCCCATTTTATATTGTGTTTCCTGTTTGTTCTGTTTTAATATCTTGTTTTCTTTTCCCTGTCTTCCCATGGGTTATCTCAACATGTTTTAGAATTTTATTTTGCTTTATCTACAGTGTTTTTGAGGTGCATCACTCTTTTGTAGCCTTTTTAGTGGTTCCTCCAGTATTACAAATACATTATTTATCATATTTAACATTTTACCAGTTTGAATGAAATGTAGAAATCTTAATTGCCTTTTACTCTTCCTTGATTTTAATATAATTATCTTAAATATTTCCTTTAATTAGTTTAATAATTACATCAAGCAGCATTATTATTTTTTGCTTCAACCATTATAAATAGTTTAGAAAATTCAAAGAGGAAAGGAAAGTCCATTTTACTTGCCCATATTTTCACTTTTTGTATTTTTTTTCTTCTTTCTGTTGTTAAAAAATTTCTTTTTCTATATCAATAAATTCCTTTAGCCATTATTTTGGGGATATCTGCTAGTGACAAATTCTCTTTGTTCTTCTTTGTCCGAGAATATATTTCTCCTTTATTCTTAAAAGATATTCTCATTGGGTATAGAATTCTGGGTTGACTGTTCTTTCCATTCAGCACTTAAAAAGTGCTCTGCCACTTCCTTCTTGCCACCATGATTTGGATGAGAAATACATTGTCATTCAAGTTGTTTTTTCTCCATAGGCAAGGCGACATGTTTCTTTGCTACTCTTAATAATTTTCCTTTAGTTCTTAAGAGTTTCATTATGATGTATCTTTACATAATGTTCTTTGGGTTTAACATACTTGGGATTAATTCAGCTTCTTGGATCTCTAGATTTATGCCTTTTGGCAAATTTGAGTATTTTTAGCTATTGTTTCTTTGAATACTTTTTTATAAAGCCCTGTTCTATTTCTCTTCTTCTGGAAATTCAGTGACACAAATGTTGAATCATTTCCCTAACCAACATTTGTATCAACATTCAGAGATATTCATAAACTCAGTTGATTATTATTTTTTCAAGATATTTTGTCTCTGTTGCTCACATTGGTTAATTTTTGCTGTTCTATCTCACAGGTCACTGATTCTTTCCTCTGTCTTCTCTTCTTTCATTAAGCACATCCAGTGAGTTTTTCATTTTGGCATTGTATTTTTCAGTTCTAAAAATTCCATTGAGTTCTTCTTCATATCCTCTATTTCTTTGCAGAGCTTTTCTATTTTTTCATTTAGTTGAAGCATGTGTGTATTTGCTCACTGAAACATATTTATGACTGCTATTTTAAAATCCTAGTCAGATAATTCTGACAACTGTGTTATCTTGATATTGGAATTTTCAGTTTTTGATATAATGAGTGATATTTTATTGTATCCTGGACATTTCTGGTATTATTTTATCAGGCTAAAATAATATTACATAGAAAATCTTTAGCCACACTTACAACATATTTAGAACAAAATCATTAATATAAAGATTAATAAATTAAATTAAAATTTCTGCATATCAAAATGCATAAAAAGAGGAGAAAGATACTATTCATTGGAAAAATATATTTATTTTATGCAACCAACAAGTCTTCATTATGTTTCATACTAATAACATGAAATATCTATTCAAGTATATTTTCATGTCAGAAATGTTTTAAAGTGTTCCTCATCTAAGATTCACTTTCTGATGTGAGAAATCTTTATCTAATAATATAATCCTAATATTTTTCTAGAAATTTAGTATTTCTAGCTTTACCATTTGAGTCGTAATCCATTTTAAAATAAATGTTTGTGTATGGCAGGAGGTGGCTATTGAAATTCACTTGCGTGATGTAATTCTTGATGCAGAGTTCTATAATATCCAATAGCTCAAAGATATTGATAGTGTCCTTCAGATCCTCCAATTCTTCACTGGCTTTTTGGTTGTTGACTGGTTTAGTCACTTAAGTGGACAGATGTGCATGTTTGTGTACACATATGATAGAAGCATATTTACATATCAAACTGTGATTGATTTTAAAAAGTTATCCTCTTCTCAGCTTTTGTTTATTTTAATATGGAGCTCTAATACTAGTCACAGGCACATTTATGAATGTCTTTCTGTTGAATTCATCCTTTTATTATTATTATACATTTCTATTTATTTCTACTATGCTTAGCTATGCTTTTTGTATTTTCATAGTTTTTGAACAGATTATGATAAGATTTCTTAACATATCTACTTAGGATTTTTTAGTATCATTTCAGTTATTTTTGTACCACAGAGGAACATAGTTCCATATGTCCCATAACCTCATTGCTATTTATGGCCTACTTTTTCTTTCTTTTCTTTTCTTTCTTTCTTTTTTTTTCTGAGATGAAGTCTCACTCTGTTGCCCAGGCTGAAGTGCAGTAGTGTGATCTCGGCTCACTGTAACCTCCACCTTCTGGGTTCAAGCGATTCTTCTGCCACAGGTCACTGATTCCGAGTAGCTGGGATTACAGGCACATGTCACCATGCCTGGCTTTTGGTATTTTTAGTAGAGACACGTTTAGCCAGGTTGGTCTTGATGTCCTGGCTCGTAATTCACCCACCTCAGCCTCCCAAAGTGCTGGGATTACAGGCATGAGCCACCGTGCCTGGCTACTATTTGTTCTTATGTCATAAGTCCCATCTTGGCATATTATTATTTTGACTTTAATTGAAAGAATAGAAATAGAATGCCAGTTTTTTTTTTTTAACATTCACCACATACTTACCAGTTCTGATGTTTTTCATTACTTGTTGTAAATCAATTTTTCTATTTATTATTTCCATTAACCCAAGTAGCTTGTTTTAGAATTTTTACTATGGTTTTACATTTTCTGTGACAAATTAACACAGATTTTGTTTATCTAAAAAATCTTCATTCTGATGAAATTTTTGAAGTATATTTTCTCTGAATATAGAATTTCAGTACTTTAAAGATAGCAATTAATTATCCTCTGGTCTCCATTATTGCACATGAAGAATCAGTCAGTCATATTTTTACTCCTCCATGTATGATGGAACATTTTTATTTAGCTCCTTTCAAGTATTCTTTTTTTTTTTTTTTGATTGTCATCCTTTGGACTATGATGATTTCCTTTGTATTTCTCCTGTATCTCACTGAGCTGTTTGAATTTGTAGGCTGGTGTTTTTCACTGAAAAACACCGGCCTACAAAGAAAAGAAAAAGAATTACAAATATTGTAATTTCTTAACCACATTTTTTCAAAAATATTTGCCTCATTCTTTTTCTCTTCTTATTCTGATTTTAACTATAACCTCAGTTAAAGTCAGTTATAGTTATGCTATACATATTCATATGGTACTACAGATCACTGGGGCTTCATTCTTTCTTTTTAATCTTTTTATTCCTTTGTTTTTCAGATCAGATAAATTTCATCTGATGGTATTCAATTTTATATAAACTTTTATTTCTGCCATTCTCAATCTGCTCTTGAGTCTAGTTAGTAAATTTTTCAATCAAGATATTATACATTTCAGTATAGAATTTCTTTTTATATACTTTCTGTGATGAGATAACACATCTGTTCATTTATTAAAATCATATTGTCTTTTAAGTCCTCAGATATTGTTATAATAGCTGTTATTAAAGTCCATGCCTACTGAGTCAGCATTAGACTTCTCTTTGCTTTTTATTAATCCATCTTTCTTTGTAATCATGGGTCACATTTTTCTATTTCTTAGAATGTCTAATAAGTTCTTATTATGACCCCTTATAATGTAAGGAGTCTGCACTATATTATCTTTTTAAGATGCCCTTTGAATTCTTATGATTCTAAAGGACATCTAGAGTACCCTCTTTATTTTTAGGCACAGACTTTCTAGTGTCCCAACTACATCTTATTGTTAATAAAGTTCCCCAATTCTTTTGGCTATACATTTATTATGTGACTGCACTGTGAAATTCTAGCTTCTGTTTCTTGATCCCAGAACAACTATTCTCTGTAGAGTTTTCATAGTCTCAAGTTGTACACACATAGCTATATATTATATCATTCTGAAGCTTATCTTTAGATGTCTTGTATACAATGACATCTAACATTTGGAACTATGAAGCCATAAACCCAAGGGTTAGTCACTAAATCTGTGTTGATTTGCCTATAATTCTATCATGTATTTTCTATTAGCATGCAAAACTAGAATAGGTAAAGGATCTTACAAGCTAATTAATCTTTTGGTATTTGGTCTATCCAGGTCCAGTGCTTTGTCCTCGAACAAAGAAAGAATAAAAACACACACAGAGAAATAACAATGTAAATACTATAGATGTTGCAGAAATTCAAATTGAGGAAGCTTCCTCTTTTTAGAGGGATATTCTGGGGGAAAACAATCTCTATATTTGATCTTATATATTACCTGTCTTCAAAAAACCAAAACATTGAAAGTTAAGCAAAATTTCTGTCAGAAAGAAAAACTGACATAAAATATGTTGCATAGTTCTAAAACTATTGAAACTTAGTGTTTTATTAAGACTTTGGGAACCAGAGAAAAATTCATGAAAAGACTGAGTTTTAGTGTGTGGCTCATAGCTGAAAAGAATGATCATTTTCTTGTTTGCTTGTAAAGTTGCTATCTACAAGCAGAGCTTCAATTATTGATAAACTGCTTTACCAATATTATGTCTTCAGTCCTCAGAGGTGTGTGGCAAATTCTGTTTTTGGAAATTAATGTTGGGGGACTTTTGAGTTGACAGGTTCTGGGATGTGCCTATGTTTTTGCGATCATGTCAGACTGTGATACAGGATGCTATCACAATTCATTTACTCTGAATCTCCTACCCCATCTTGATTTAAGCAGCATACACAGAATCTCATTGTGAGAAAGGACAACCTAACTTGGCTTCTTAAGAGAAAATTCTAAGCACGGTTCAAGTAACCCTGAAATTATATCATTCACATTTAAATAGTCTTTTGCATTGAAGGTATTTTTTATGAATGCTTCTATATTAAAATTACACAAATATATGGAAGAGACTTTTTGAAACTCACCTAATGCTGTTCTTGCTGGTGTTGCATCTTTTTTGATCCAAAATGACACCCAGGATAAAACCACAGTCAGTATACATGGAATATATGTCTGAATAGTGAAGTATCCCATTCTTCTACTCAATTCAAAATATATAGTCATGACAACATAATCACCTGTAATAAAATATTGTTGAAATTAAGAAAACTTTGATGAATCAAAAATAATTCAGGAAAATAATTTACAATTTATTTTGCTAAATGAATGACTTGGATAAAAATGTACAACTACAACAATATCAAATCAGGAAAAGGATCAAAATGCTGTGTTCTTAAACTTAATTTTCATAGTGTCCATGGGTGTACAAGGCATTTTATTGGTCACAAAAATGAACATGTCCATGGATAGAGTGAAAAGACATGCAGATCTCTTCCATGACAGGCCATGACTTGATGAGCTATTATTGCTTGAGTCCTTCCATAGGCTGTATGATTAAATTCAAGAGTAACAGGTAAACTCAACCCTCAAAGAGACCCAGGGTCATTTTAAGGGATGCTTTTCTGATAACAGCAAAGCTATCATGTCTTACATAAACGTGTGTAACCATTCTATATTTTTATTTATTTATATGATTAAGTTTTGCTTATCAACTCTGTACTTTATTTTACCTAATGTATGCATATTTATCTTATCCTTTTGTAACTCCAGGACTTAAGCTTTGCCAACCCAGAAATGAACAGAAGTAATCATTTACTGACATTCCACTCTCTTCTACCAAAGCAAAGCCACACCAGAGCACTGTAGCTGTTACGAGAGATTCTCTAAGATCCCCTAAGGGCTTGAAGGAGGTTGCATGCTTAATACAGTGTACATTTTGTTCCCAAAGCATCTCCATTCATTTCTTGTCTAGGCCATCTCCTGTTGAGATTATCTCCTCATCTTCATCCTCCCCATTTCAATCCTCCACCCCTTTAGCCTGCTGGATTCAGCTGTCCAGTGCCTGAAATCCACCATGGCCAGAACTGAACTATCACCTTCCCCATGCCAATATCTGCTCTTCAGGTCCATTTCTCACCTGTTCAAGGAGAAAACCCAAAAGCCACCTGTGACTTCTTTTTCTTTTCTTCTCAATGGTTCTTTCTGATCCATTGCTCTCAAATCCTTTCCGCATCTAATCCAAGCTACCATCTTCTGCTGTAGATCCAAGCTTGTCTCCTAATGACCAGTTCTTTTGGCTCTAATTCTACCTACTGCCATCAAAAGGATCTTTCTAAAATGCAGGTATCATTTTAGCCTTCTCCTTATAATTCTTTACCAACATCTGCTGCCTTTGTACAACGGTGACACTTTTATATGGTCCACATCATTCTGCATTAAACACCCCTTGCCCTGTGCTACACTCCTGGCAACAGGTCTACCCAGGCCCTCAGACTTGCCAGAACCCTTCCCCACACTCCTCTGAATCCCTGCCCATCTGCATAGCATGCTCTACTATTTCCTTTCCCCACAGTGAGATAGTTCCTGTTCACTCACTTCACTTAAAAATCACTTAGTTCCCCACAAAGTCTTCCCAGACATCTCCCACAAATCGTGATGGATTTGTTTCTATAATTACTGACGCAGTATCTATCTTAAAACCAATAAACTGTTTGGGTTACAGAATATGTGTTTCTTGTTTACCAATGTTGGCTAACCATAATAAATTATTTATTTGCTGAATGAAAAGACTATCACTGAAGTCCCCCCACCCCTGCCTTTTTGAGACAGAGTTTTGCTATTGTTGCCAAGGCTGGGGTGCAATGGCGTGATCTCGGCTCACTGAAACCTCTGCCTCCCAGGTTCAAGTGATTCTCCTGCCTCAGCCTCCCAAGTAGTTGGGATTACAGGCATGTGCTACCAGGTCTAGCTAATTTTTTTAATTTTTTTATTTTTAGTAGAGACAGGGTTTCACTGTGTTGGTCAGGCTGATCTTGAACTCCTGACCGCAGGTTATCCACCCACTTTGGCCTCCCAAAGTGCTGGGATCACGGGCGTGAGCACTGCACCCAGCCTGAAGTCCCATTTTTACTTAAAAGATTGACAGGGAGGCTGGGTGCCATGGCTCACGCCTATAATCCCAGCACTTTGGGAGGCCGAGGTGGGTGGATCACAAGGTCAAGAGATCAAGACCGCCCTGGTTAATGTGGTGAAACCCTATCTCTACTAAAAATACAAAAATTGGCTGGGCATGGTGGCACGCCTGTGGTCCCAGCTGCTCAGGAGGCTGAGGCAGGAGAATTGCTTGAACCCAGGAGGCGGGGGTTGTGGTGAGCTGAGATCGTGCCACTGCACTCCAGCCCGGGTAACAAGAGTGAAATTCTGTCCCTCCCAAAAGAAAGATTGACAGGGAGATGATATTAGGCTTAGATGAAAACTATGCTGCTCAATAAATAAGAAATTTTTGCAGGATGAAATATTCTGTTGTAGCAATATTTAGAACTGTTGATAGAAACATCAACTTTGATACCATTTACCAAGAAACATTTAAAATTTTAAAGAAATTAGTGTTTCAGTACAAAGGAATTAGGATTAGCCTGAAGCAATAAACGAGCACAAGTATATACTTTAAAGTAATGTGAATGCTAAAAGGAAGCATGTTTGTGTCATTCTTAAGAATATGTTCCTTAACCCAAGACCATCAAGTTTCCTTATACAAGTTTTGCTTCTTCCCTAGTTTTTCTTCTATGCAATTACTTCTCCTCCAATTCAAGTTTTCTGAATTCCATTGATTAGCAGTCATGCCATCATTTATTGCCAGCACCGGTCGTCTGCAGGGCCACCCCTCTTTTATTTGTGTGTTCATATCTGTATGAATCTGTGTGTGTGTTTTGATGCCTACACATAAGCACACTTTCTTAATCAGCTTAACTGTGGCAGACATACCCTAAAGTGACCCCAGTTAGTCCTGTAGTTGTGTCGTTCCCTCTTCATGAATGTGGGCAAAACCTGATTTGGTGTCACCCAAGGATCAACTCCCTTGACTTAATTTCTTTATATGGCAAAGATGAATAAATTTTGCAAATGTAATTAAGATCCAAAATCTGTTGACTTCAAGTTAATCAAAGAAAGATTATCCTGGGTGGCCCTGACTTAATCAGGTGAAAGATGTTAAAAGACAGACTGTCCTCTGGTCTCTATAGCAGCGAATAATAATTTTGAAAACAACTTGAATTTGGAAATGGATTCTTCCCTTCCCAGTCAAGTCTCCAGATAAGAATGAAGCTCAGACAACTCCTTAACTGCAGCCCTAAGAGCCTAAGCAAACGTTATGGTGAACCCCAAGTTTCTCTTCAAAGAATCAGTATGTCAGTATGTTCAGCTCTCTTATTTTTTAAATCTCTATTTTAAAGTTTAACTTCCTTATAATTCCAGTAAACAACCTTCTCCACCAGTTCTAATCAGTAGTTCACATCTGTTTCTCCTCCCCTCCTTCCATCCTAACTCATCCCGGTCACATGATCACACCTGGCTACCTGCTCTGACCTGCCCGTAACCATCCTTACTGCCAAAACACCCATCCTGCCACTCCAGCTCGGACCCCTGATCTTTTTAAAATAGCCAATCGGGATTAGCCTAGCTTGTGCGGTCTATCCCTAGCCAATAGGGATGACACAGCAGTAGGGACAACCCCCATCAGGCATAAGTACCTCTGCCCACTTGTCCAAGCATGCGCTGCCATTGTCCCATCTGTATGCCACACCCTTCTTTAGAAGTAAACTGCCTTGCTGATAGGACTTACCTTCAAGTACTATTTCTTTTGCAGCATTGAAGTTTTATTTATAACACAAAAGTCTTAGCTAAGCCACACCTAATTCATAGAAACCGTTGGGTTATAAATGGGTTTTGTTTTAAACTACTAAATTTGTGGCAATTTGTTAAACTGAAATGGAAAACTAATACAATATCACTGGTCACAGGTAGGGAAGCTGCCAATCTTTGTATTCTTCTCCATGGATGCCTCTGCTTTTCTTGGGTCTTTGTGCTTCCATAAAACGGTAGAATCAATCTGAAAATTCTTCACAAACACTGTCAGTATTTGGATTGGAATAAATTAGGCATCCTCTGTTATTTAGATCAGTGTGGCTACCTGAAAATAGAGCAGTTAAGAAGAAGTTTTTGTCGTCATGAAGTTTTATCTGTTTCAATTTGAATGTCCTTCAATGAAATATTGACTTACTTCCATAAAGCTTTTGTTAGATTTAGTTTTTGATACATGTATATTTCTGTTGCTACAGATGGTATATTTAAATTAAATTGAAATTACATTTATATTAAGTCCTTGTTTTAATTTTTTTCTTTCTTCCTGACTTGTTATAATTTTATTAACGTGTCTTGCTTTCCTGAGATCTGGTTGGCAAATTTATGTCTTCCTTCATTTAAGGATTTTTTTTTTCCAATCCAGCCTTTAAACATTTTGTTCTATTTGCTTTATTCTTTTCCTTGTCTTACAAACACTAATTATGCATTTGTGAGTACTCTGATTTACACATCTATTATTTTTTTCTTACTATTCACTGTTCGAGTGCATTCCTCAGTATTACTAAACCAACAGGTTTAGTTCATGTTCCTGACAATATTATCAGCAGATTAGATTCTGTAACAGCTACTTGTAATGTGGCTTTCATTTTTTTATGATCTTATTTCTTCTCTTTCCCTCCCCCCAATATCTCCAGGCCTGCTTGATATCTCTTCTCATTTTAAAATCTCCATCTATGTTTCTTTTATCTTCTTTTGGGTAACTTCAGTTTGGAGCTAAAATTTTCTTCACTTGGTCTGAGATCATAGGGAAGTATTTGTTTGGAATGTTCTTAGTATACATATCCTACATCACCATTTGTAGTTTTTTATGTGTTATCTTGTTTTTTGGCATCTCTGCGTGGGTCCCCTTTGCATTTCTAACTCAAGTTGACTGGGGGCACTTTATGGAGGGCAGCCCTAGAGTATGAATAATGTCTGCAGAGATCAACTCAGCACAAATGGGCTGAGTTAAAAAATAGGAGTTAAAAAATCAGAACAGAGAAACCAAGAGCTGTGAAAAAATAACAAACTGTCTAATATACATATAATTTGAATCTCAGAAGAAGAGAAAAATGATATATTTGAAAAAATAATGGCTGAGAATTTTGTAAAATAAAGAGACACCAAAGTACAAAACCAAGAAGCTCAAACATCAGCCAGATAAATACCAAACAGTCAAAAGAAAACAAATAACAAAAATCCCCACCTACATATATTATATTAAAAGTTGAAAACCAAATACAAAGGGAACATTTTGGAAGCAGCCAAGGGGAAGAAAAAGATATATTTTTGTTTTGTGCTTCCCCCACCCAGAGGCATAGAAGGGTAAGATTCACAGCAGACTTCTCCTCAGAAGTCATGCAAGAAAGAAGACAATGGAATGAAATCTTTAAATGTCTGAAAGAAAAAGTCAACCCACAATGAAACCCTGTTTCAAAAGTGAAACAGATATAAACACTTTCTCAGAAAAATAAAAACTGAGGGAATTCATTGGCAGCAGATCTAATCAAGAAATGGAAAGGAAGTTTTTCAGAGAGAGGAAACATAATACATTCAGAAATTCACATCCATGCAAAGAAATGAAGAGTGTTAGAGATGTAATAAATGGATATACTTATGTTTGGTAATGTTGACTTTAAAAGTTAACTATTTAAAACAAAAATATACAATCTATTTTATGTTTATAGCATAAGAAAAAATAAAATTGTATAATAACAATTATATAAGAGATAGAAGAAAGAAATAGGGAATATACTGTTAAAAGGTTTTTATACTACATATGTGTCAGCATAATACTATTTGCAGGTCAACTCAGATTATTAACGTATTCTGTAAATCCTAGGATAACCACTAAAAGTTTGAAAAGGTCACTATACACAGTAAGTCTAAACAGAAAATAAAACGGGAACATTCTTAATTAAGTGTAGTGAAAGCCACAAGACGAAAAAGGAAACAACAGCTGGAAGAAATTTTTTTAAGTGAGAGTGAGGTGATATATTTTAATCTGACCTTATCAATATCACTTTATATGATAATTATCTAAACATCCCAGATGAAACACACAGGTTGTCAGCTTCTACAAAAAGCAAGACTAAACTATATGCTGCATAAAAGCCACTTTAAATATCAAGGCATATTTAGGTGAAAAGTTAAAAAAATATAGAAAGGAATACCATGCAACATTAAGCAAAAGAAAGCTGCGGTAGTTATATGAATTCTGAACAGAAGAGACTTCAGAACAAAGGATATTTTTAGGAATAAAGAGGATGCTACCTATTGATAAAGGGATGGATTCTCTAAGAGAACATAATTTTTAATGTGTGTGTACTTATCAACAAAGATTCAAAATACATGAGGAAAAACTGATAGATCTGAAAAGAGAAACAGACACAAATAAATATAGTTGGAAAATTTAATAATCTTCTCTAAGTGATTGAAAGGACAAATAAACAGAAAATATGTAAGGATATGAATGACCCAAACAATCATATCAACAAGCTTGTGTTGACATTATTTATAATTATATAATACATTAGCCAACAAAACAGTGGAATATATATTCTTCTGAAATACATATAATACATTCAGCAAAACAGAACATATTTTGGGCCAGAAACCAAAGATTTACATATTTATTTATTTATTTTATTTCTTATTTTTATTTTTTGAGACGGAGTCTCAGTCTGTCACCGAAGCTGGAGTGCAGTGCATGATCTCGGCTCACTGCAACCTCCACCTCCTGGGTTGAAGCTATTTTCCAACCTCAGCCTCCTGAGTAGCTGAGACTATAGGCTCACGCTACCATGCCTGGCTAATCTTTGTATTTTTAGTAGAGATGGGGTTTCGCCATGTTGGCCAGGCTGGTTTTGAACTTCTGACCTCAGGTGATCCACCTGCCTCAGCCTCCTAAAGTGCCGGGATTACTGGTATGAACCACTGTGCCCTGCCAAAGCTTAACATATTTAAAAGACTATAAATCTTACAAAATAAGTACTTGGACTGCAGTACAAATAAACTAAAAATAAATAACAGAAAGATAACTACAGATTTCCCAAATATTTTAAAATTAACACATTTGTAGGTTTTTATAGATCAGGAAGAAAATCTCAGGGGAAATTAAAAATATTTTGAACTGGAAACTAAAATATAATTGATGAAAATTGTGTAATACAAGTTAAAAACTGCTTAGATGGACATATAGCATTAAATACTTATATTGCAAAGAAGAAAAGACCCTTGAATCAGTAATCTAAGCTACCACCTTAAAAAACTAGAAAAAATAGCAATTTTAGCAAAAAAGAATCAGAGGAATGAAAAAATTAAGATCATAAAATTAGTGAAATTTAAAAGAAAAAAATAAACCCAAAAGTTGCTTTTTCAAAAAGTTAATAAAATTAATTTGTTGGTTTTCCTGTTGCTACATTAACAAATGATTACAGATGTAGTATTTTAAGGAAACATCCATTATTAGGTCACAGCTCCATAGGTCAGTCATCCATCCATAGAAACAAATTACTATGTTTCCTCCTTAGGGTCTCAAAAGAGTGAAATCCATATACTGGCAAAGCTGCATTCTTTTCTGAGGGCTCTAGTGAAAATCTCCTCCTAAGATCATTCAGGTTTTGACAGAATTCAGTTCCCTGTGGCTGTAAGACTGAGTCCCTTTTCTCCCCACTGTCTGTTAGCCCCTTTCCTTCCCAGATGGCAGCATCCTTGTTTAAGCCAGCAAGAGCATGTCCAATTCTTCTGGTGCCTCAAATCTCTTGAGTTTACCTTCTGGAAACAGCCAGAGAAAACTCCATTTGTAAAGGGCTTGTATAATCAAGCAAAGCCCACTCAGATAATTTCCATGTCTTAAATTCAACTGTGTCATAATAGTCATGGGAGTAAAATCCATGAAGTTCACAGTGTTGAGGATCATGCAGCAGGTGGGAAATCCTGGAGGCCACTTTAGAAGTCTCCCCACTGCAACTGATAAACCTCTAGATAGTCCGAGCAAGAGAAAAATATACAAATTACTAATATCAGGAATGAAAGGGGGGGGCAACATTATGGGATGGTAAGGGAACAGTGCTGAATGCCTAACATTATGCCAGTAATTCTACAACTCAGGTGAAATGAACATATCCCCTGAAAAACACAAACTACCAAGACGTACTCAAGAAGAAATAAATAACCTGAATAAATATATATCTATTAAGTTAAATTTTAATCTTTCTAAAAATATCATTTAAATCATGCTTTATGAGCAAATTATACCAAGGATCCAAGAAAGAAAAAGCACCAATTCTATACTATTATCTTTTCCCAGAAAATAGAACAAAAGGAAACTGACCCCAACTTATTCTGTTAGGCCTTAATAGCAAAAGCAGACACAGGTATTTTCTGAAAACTACAGGCTAATATACTTAATTAATGTAGACATAAAAATCATCAACTGAATAGCAAATTCAATATAGCTAAACACAAACGCACACACACACCACATGAGAGGAATACAAGGCTGGTGACATTCAAAGATCAATCAATATAACTCAACATATTAACAGACTAAATAGGAAACATTAAGGTTATTTGGAAAATGTAAAAAAAAATTAATAAATTGAAACATCCATTTAGAATTAAATGCTTCTAGCAAACTAAGAATAGAAAGGAACATCATTAACCAACAAAGGATATCTACAGAAATACTACAGCAGCTAACATTATCTCCTTAATTGATTATAGGCTAGACTTAGTGACTCACTACTAACAAGTAGAAAATTGAAAAGAAAATATTGTAACTTTACAGCGGAGAAATCTGGCCAACAGCACTTTAACCAAGTGATCAAGGTTAACCTCAGCAATAAGAAGTTATCCTGGTCTCATGTAATCCCTATGGGATGCAATAAGAAGGGCCTAACATGATAAAACAGGTAAGACCAAGTTGAGGACATTCTACAGAATATTTCACCAGTAGTGATCAAAAGTATCAAGGTCATAAAAAACAAATTATCATAGATTCGAAGAGACTAATGAAATATGAAAACTAAATGCAACGTGATGTCAAGAGTTGGATCCTAGAACAGAAAAATACATTAATGGAAAAATTGGTAAAGTCTGAAATAGAGACTATAGTTTAGCTAAGAGTAGTGTGCCCATGCTAATTCTTTCGTTTTGATAAGCTTGCTATGGCAAAGTAAAATACTAACATTAATGGAAAGTGAGCAAAATGTAAATAAGCTCTCTAGTAAATCAAAAATTATTTCAAGGGAGAAATTTTTAAAAACTTGTTAACTTTTAAGCTTATACTCAGCAAAAATATCTTCCAAGAATGAAGGCAAAATACTTTCCTAAACATGAAAGCTGAATTGATCACTAGCAAACCCACACTACAATAAATGATAAATGGTTGTAATTTAGACTTCATGTTAAATTTGATGAGCTTCTTTGACCTAAATCATCGATTTTTTATTGTCTACCTGTTACACACTCTCCTATCTTGAGCTTGACCTTACTTTTAGAGTATTCTGATACTAGTGATTGTGGCTTCAGTCCTGGGAGGACTCACCTTGTTACTCAGCTCCTGTGGGTTGAGATCCCTGAAAGCCAGTGTTTGAGAATGCTTCAGCGTGGGTATGCAAGGCTCATGGGGAAGGAAGCAAGTATTGTCTCCTAAAAGCTCTCATCATCTGAAATAGCATCACACACTCTTCTCCTGCTTGTGACTCCAGTGTAATAAACCAGAGGTGTTTCTGAAATGAAGACTCTTTGTTTCTTGTCCCCAGGTGTTGAAATGAGACAGAACTTGGACTCAGCTATAAATGCCTGAAGGATGCGTAAGATGAGGAGAGCCAGGCTGAGATGTTTCATAAGCATCATTTCCTTTGTATAAATCTGCTCAGATATTGTGTCCTAAGGCTTTGGGATTTTTCACACGTGATGGAATCCGTTCAACTCCAGAGTGAGATGAGCTATCAGTTAGGAGGCCTGACGTGAACACAGTAGACAGCAGAAGAATGAGTACCTCACTTGGGATGGAACTCGTCATATCTGTGAGAGGGTTTAAAATGTCTCTGAGGTGACTGACTCTGGGGCTCTAAAAGGCAGCCTGGAGGACTATGCTCATCTTGTCCCATAACTGTCTGCAGGGAACTGTCTGCAGGTCCAGGAAGGCTGGTAGAGCTTGCTTTGGAAGAGTGTTCTGGTTCCATCACTGTAGTTGATGTCTGTCCCTTCAGGGACAAATGGGCTAATCTGCTTCTACCACCCATTTCAACATTTACAAACGTACATTCCTTCTTATTTTTCGGAGACAGCCTCCCCAGGCTAAATCCAAGGTCATCTTTTACTTTTCCATTCCCCCTCATATAAGATTCCTGGGTTAATTTTTTTTTTAACAGCAAATACAAATTATACCTGCAGGCCACCAAAAATATTAGAAACTCAGTGATATGATGAATGCAGATGATCACGCTGTGGTACTGAACACTGCAAAGTTTGCACTCACTTAACGGATACAACGGGGGAATGTATCCTAAAATAAAAATAAATGAGAACGTGGAGTAGGCTGAGTACAATTTCAGGACTAAATTAGCAGGTGGGGCTTAGGGAAGATCCCAGCAGGACAGGCATTTTAGGGGACTATGAGGGCCTGCTTTGTTTAGCACATGTTTACGTGACATCTGGCTGAGCTGGGCGTTCGCCCACAGATCCTCTGCTCACCTCTCTCGCACCACTTTGTACCTTTCGAAGGCTGACAGGTGTGGCTGTTCCTGCAGCACCCTGTGCATGGCTAAGGGAGTCCCGGTGGGAAAGGTAGCTGGCAGGGTGGAGCAGGAGGGAAGCCAGGGCGGTTCTCCTTGGGCTGTGTCAGGTGCTGTCCTGGCTTCTGGGAGCTGCTGTGAACCAGGCCTCTGTCCTGCTAGGCTGGGCGTGAGGGCACTTCCATCCTTGCTGGTCTGTGGGGTGTCTCACTATCCCGTTTGTCTTCCCTGCCCTTCCATTCATCCTTGAATTCCCGGCATTCCGTTCCCTCGTGCTCATTTCCTGGTCACTCTCTGGCCAGCTCAAATCAGCTGATATGTAAGGTCCACACCCCACACAGAGGGAAATGAGCTTCTTCTCTGAGTGCTGCTCTTCTGTGCCTCCTGGCTCTGTGTGTCCCAGACACTGACCGTCTTTTTGCAGCAGGGACACACTGTGCGTCCTCTGCAGGGGAATTGGCTCTCAAGCAGCCAGGCGCCCAGAGTCACCTGTTCCACCAGGTCTGATGCCGCCTTTGCCTGACAACCTCCCATCCTTTGGGTCACAGTTTCAAGGTCTCTTTCCTGACTCCCGGGTGAGCTCAGGCTCCCCTGTCCACATCTGCTTATGGAGAATTCGCCCATGGGCTTTCCTCTGCTCATCACAATTGTGACTTTGCACCTATCTGTGACACTGTCTGATTCGTGTTCATCCTCCTGATAGTGGGAGCTGGGCCTGTGTTTCCTTCACTCACTGATTCACTGCCAGTGCCTAGCAAGAGAATTACCTATACGAGAGGATTATGCAATGTCAGGCATAAATGATGGAATGCTGGATTCCCGCTTCAGTTCCAGCCACAAGGATATGTTGGGGGAGACATCACCTCACTGGGGGCTGCTGTGGACTCGGGTCTCCCTGCCTTTCTCACCCTTGTGTATATTCTCAGCACGCGCTGACTTTCTGATGCACATTGCAGATTCAAATGCAACTGTGTTCTCTATGCGTATCAGAATAGTCTGTGTGTGTTTGGTCACCCATCATCAAAACTCATGTTCTGTAAAGCAGCGGTCTAGCACAATACTTAGAGACACAGCCATAGGGACTGCACTGCCTGGATCTGGGCTGTGTCCAATTTCTGTTCCACTTTCCTCGTCAGTGAAAGGGGAATAACAATAGTATCTATGCCTCTTACGGTTGTTGAGAGGAAATAAACGTAAAGCCCCCAGAACAGGGCCTAAGCCGTGGAAGTATCAGCACATGTTAGCTTTGTTTTTAAAATGTGCTGAAGTTGCAGACACTGTGGGACACTTTCAGAATGAGGCGAGTGAAATTTATAATTTGTACTGAATGCCTTCAATAAGACTCACAAGCTTCATTGATGCTCATGTGTACTGTTTATCAAATATTCTTAGAACTGTACTGCTTCTTACTCCAAAATAAACATTTCCATTAAAATGATAGCTTTATACCAAAAGGGAGTTGGCTGTTGAAAAGAAACGCAAGCCTAATCCTCAGATGGGGGCTGGGCTTTTCTTTGATCGAGTGTGCTTCTTGCCGGGGACTGCACTGTTTATAGTCTGTGATTTGTCTTGCTATGTGGCACTATTGTTTCAATAATGGGAGCTCTGAATGGACAGGTGGACCCCAGGAGGCCAATCTCCCCACGCACTGCGTTTTGTTTCCTAGGACTCCTTTTGGGAAATTTTCTGTCTGAGATCAATTAGTGCTTAGAATAGGAACAAATAACCACTTTGCTGCATCTGAGTTTTCAATATCCTAGAATTAGTCTTTTATCTTTGTATCAGATTAAATTCTGAACATTCTAAGAACTGTTATAATTTCTAATTATAAATATGACAAATGCCTACCCCAAGGGATATGGGGTTGGTTATCTTGGGATGCCAAAAACATCCCACTTAGCACCACTATAACAGGCGAATACTGATGAGCAGATATCTTCTTCCCAAATTATAGCCAAAGGCTGGACTGAGTGCAGCCACGTCATGCAAAAGGTGTTGCTTGTCATGGGAGTCAGAGACAAGCCATATGGATGAAGTGGCAGACATTCACAGTGGTCACCATGAAAACTGTGAAGCTGCCATCTCTCTGATAAGACTTATGATTCAGGTTTCCAGAATGTTGGAGTTAAATATGAACCCACATCTGGTCGGGTGCAGTGGCTTATACCTGTAATCCAAGAACTTTGAGGCTGAGGTTGGCAGATCACCTGAGGTCAAGAGTTCAAGACCAGCCTGGACAACATGGTGAAACCTTGTCTCTACTGAAAATACAAAAAATTAGCCAGGTGTGGTGGTGCGCACCTGTAGTCCCAGTTACTTGGGAGGCTGAGGCAGGGAGAATCGCTTGAACCTGAGAGGTGAAGGTTGCAGTGAGCTGAGGAGATCGCACCACTGCACACCAACCTGGGAGACAGAGTAGGACTTTGTCTTAAAAAAATATATATGAACCCACATTTAATGGAATTAGAGTTGGATACTGCACACAATGACCAAAGAAGTAAAAGAGAAAATGTTATGCAAAAGAAAATAAAAACAAATGTTACAATCAATCACAAAGCCTTAAAATAGAAAGAAACAGGATTTAGAAGTAGAAAGGAGAATTCCCAGCCTTCTCTCCAGAAGCCAGACTAGCTATGGAAAGGCAAGGTGTAGCGTAAATGTCTCTTGCTAGGCACTGACAATGAATCAGTGAGTGAAGGAGACACAGGACCAGCTCTCATTGCACTAGTCTCACAGTCTGAGAGAAGACAGGAAGACACTCCATGCCAGGTGGTAAAGAGAAGGAAGGAAGGAAAGACAGGAGAGGGAAATAAAACAGAAGGAAGGAAACATGGAAGCATATCACATAAATGACAAATCAAAACATAAATCCTGAAGAAAACACAACTCAGAGAAAAGGAAAGTGACTTCCTTGAGTTTATTCACCCAGTAGCATCAGAAAAGAAATGAATAATTTATAAAAGTAATTTAAAATGGGATAATGAAACAACAGAATGAGACAAACAGGATATCCTAATTGCAGACCTAGATAAACAAAGTTAGAACTGAGAACCGATTGCAGATGATTATCTTTGTCAGAAATATGAAGGAACCAAAAAGACAGTGGTAAAGTTCCAATGACGGACCTGGAAGAAATCATGGTGAATGCAGCACATACAGGGAAAATGGAATTAAAGCCATCAGAGGTAAGACAAAAATATGAAGCCAGAAAGGCAATCCAATATAAATTACCTGGTGTTCACAGGGTAGGAAACATATAACCTATCAAAAAATATCATAAATGAAACTTCACCTTAATCAAAGAAATAAGAACACCAAAGCTGCCAATTAAAATAATACCTACTTTTCTGAACTCCAAATCATTTTTACATTTAAGCTTCTTAAAAATAAACGTTTCTTATTTAAGAATAAAGGAATATAGGCGTTCTGTAAAATAAGGCAAATTTTTTCCAAGGTGAAAGTGTAAGTTTGACCTCCAAGTTCTCTAAAACAACAATCAAGGCCAGAAGATGCTAGAACAATGTCTATAAAATATTGGGGGATTTGGGTTTGTTCCAAGTCTTTGCTATTGTAAACAGTGCCACTATGAACATATGTGTGCATGTGTCCTTATAATAAAATAATTTATAATCCTTTGGGTATATACCCAGTAATTGGATTGCTGGATAAAGAAAATGTGGCACATATACACCATGGAATACTATGCAGCCATAAAAAAGGATGAGGTTATGTCCTTTGCAGGGACATGAATGAAGCTGGAAACCATCATTCTCAGCAAACTGACACAAGATCAGAAAACCAAACACTGCATGTTCTCACTCATAGGTGGGTATTGAACAATGAGAACACACAGACACAGGGAGGGGAAGATCACACACCAGGACCTATTAGGGGAGGCACAGCAGGGGGTGGGGGGGATTGGGGAGGGGTAACATTAGGAGAAATACCTAATGTAGATGATGGGGAATGGATACAGCAAACCACTATGGCATGTGTATACCTATGTAAAAATCTGGCACAATCTGCACATGTACCCCAGAACTTAAAGTATAATTAAAAGAAAATATATTAGGCAAAAGACACTGTGACTCAGTCAAGGTATAACTAAAGAATCAATGCATGGGCAGGCATTCTCAAACAGGGAACAAATTCCGGAATACAACACCCATGAGTCTTTCATAAGAGAAATCACTTAAAAATAAATTCCACCCAAGTTAAGAACTCAGAGAGGAAGGAAGTATTATATTGGGAAGCACAGTAATCACTGAATTCACTCAAATATAAGCCAGTGCAAAACAACCTTGGAAAATAGAATTTTAAAAGATAACTTGGCATTTATAGAACCTAACAATGAAAAGCTAATAATGTAAGCACTAACTAGCCATCAGGGGGATATTAATGAGAGGAAATCTGAGAGCGACCGTGTCTGTGAGAAAGAGGACAGCAGCCTCCTGCGTCTGGGTGCTGGATGGGTGCAATGGGCCAGGGCCTGGGGCTGCTGAGACCCGGCCCTGCGCTCACAGATATATTTGGTGTTTTCTTTTTGAGCATAAAACTTTCGCAGAACATCATCATCAGACAAGGATATTTTGTGACCATGATATATCAAGACCAAAAGAAGACCACTTTATTTAAACATAGACAAAGAGTAAACATTGTCTAAGCCACAAGAATCACCAAACATTTTTCTGCATCCTGCCTATGTGAGTGGCTGCTGCCCCTCTACTGATTACAGACTCTGCCTGGGTCTTGTCTTTCCTTTTGGATATGACTTATTAGGATATCCAAGCATACAATTACCTCTTTTTTTGGACATTCGCTTCTGAGGAGATGAAGTCTACATACTTTACCCTATCCACTGTGCTAAATAAAACTAATAAACCTACACATTTAGATGAAATAAGTGTACGGTTTTGAAATGTGGAGAAGACCAGCTAGGGACTTTGGGACCTGATAAAGACATGAAGATTATTTCCCTGGGTTGTCTTTTTGCATCACATGACCCAGAATAGAGGCTGCAAAAGCCAGCAACCTGGAGGCACCAAGTACAGACCAAAAAGCAATTTGCAACAAAACCCGATTCTCTCTAGGTGAAGACACAAGAAAGTGGCAGGCTGACACCACAGGCCACGTTTAGACAATAACCTCCCAATTCCAGCCACACAGCCCAGAGAAAGCCTGTGGCCCCAGCCTCACTCACCCCTGCCAAGACCAACTAAGAAAGCTAGGACTGCCCACTGTTCTATTGTAATGTGACCCCCAACTCCTACCCTAGGGCAGTATGAGACAAGGTCAAGAGAGGACCCAAGACTTTCATCCCTGCCAGGTGGCCATGAGCCCTTCTGGCACAGTGTCAATGAAAGGCATCCAGACCCCTCCAAGCCAGAGTGGTATCAGCAGAGGCCTAGTGTAGAAATCAAATTCCTACCTCTGCCCAGGAAGACCAAGGAGCACCTTGCCCATGGAGTATCACCGAAGACCAAGCAGGTAACCTGGACTTCTACCCCCACCTGCCAGGAAGGAGGAAATGTCCCTCTCTCCCTCACTAGAGCAGTATCAAAAGAGGCTTCATAAAACATCTTAGAAAGATTCAGAGCCTAATAGTAAAACATCCAAAGTGTCCAGCTTTCCATAAAAAGTGATTTGCTACAAAGAGAATAAGAAAGAAACAATCAATAGACAGATGCCAGCACCAGGGTGACAAAGATGTGAGGAATGTTATATGAATTTTTAAAGTCACCATCAAAAAAATGCTTTCACAAGTGATTACAAACACTCTGGAAGCAAACAGAGTCTCAGCAAAGGTACAGAAGACACAAAAAGAATCAAATGAAATTTTAAAACCCAAATGTACATTAAACAAAAGTAAAAATTCAATGGATGAGGTCAACAGTACACAGGGGAGATGAGTGGGAAGAATTATACAACAGACTTTCCTTGTCTTGAGTCTTCTAATGCATGTTGATAGTTGAAGCAAATACTAAAACTGTTCAGTATGGTTCTAAATGTATGTGTATCCAAGATAATTCAAATCAGATCTCAAAGAGATATTTGCATAGCCATGTTCACAACAGCATCTTTTACCATAGCCATGAGGTTGAATCATCTCAAATATCCATCAGAGTATGAATGAATTTTAAAAATATGGCATGTGATGGAATATTGTGCAACCTTAGAAAAGAAAATCCTGTCACGTGACTACAACAGGAATGAACCTCCAGGACATAATGCTGAGTGAAATAAGCCAGCCACAAAGGGACAAATACTGTATGATTCAACTTATATGGAGTATTTAAGTAGTCAAAGTCACAGAAAGAGAAGGGAGTAAGGTCCCATGGGCGGGGGGAGGAGGAATTAGTGTTTAGTGGCCTTAGGAGATGTAAAATGAGATGTGGCTTCTAAACTACATTAAAATGCCTGTCCTAGGAGAGTGTGAAATAACAGGCACCAAAACGTGTAGGATACAGCTGAAGTGCTGCTTCATGGGAATTCCATAGCACTAAACGTGCACTTCAGGAAAGAGGGGAAGCCTGAAATCAATAATCTGAACTCACACTTTAAGAAACCAGAAAATCAAGAGTAAAATAAACCCAAACCAAGTAGAATGAGGGAAACAAAAAAGAACAGAAATTAACAGAATTGATGACTCAGAATGATATAGAAGAAAAACAAGAAACAAAGAGATAATTCCTTCAAACATATCAATACGATTAACAAACCACTAGGAAAAACTGGCCCCCAAAAAGAGATAACAGCAAATTACCAATATTGGAAATAAAACAGAAAACTATAGACGTTGTAGACATCAGAGGGAGAATCAAGGAACAGTATAACAACTTCTCAAACATAAATGTGGTAACTTAGATGAAATAAACCAATTTCTAGGAAAGGACA
Source organism: Cheracebus regulus (assembly GCA_963574635.1). Lineage (NCBI taxonomy): Eukaryota > Metazoa > Chordata > Mammalia > Primates > Pitheciidae > Cheracebus > Cheracebus regulus. The sequence continues at coordinate 37,043 of CAUYQU010044643.1, forward strand.
AACTGTCCCAGTTCACCCAACATAAAGTAAGACATTTGGATAGTCTTATAATCATTAAGTAAATTGAATTCATAATTTGAAAATTCCCAAGAATAAATCTTCAGTCCCAGATTATTTTCTAGAGAATACTACCAAATGTTTAAAGAAGAATTAACACCAATTCTACACAAACTCTTCCAGGACATATGAGAGGAGGGAACACTTCTCTCTTCATTTTATGAGGCCAGAATTACTCTCATAAATATTAATTAAAAACTCTGAACAAAATATTAACAAATATTATCAAATTTATATAATACTAATATTGAATATTAATATTTTATTGTTAATATTAACAATATAACATTTTGTTTAGTTTTGCATTAATATTTATGAAAGTAATTATACCCTCAGTAATTTATATACTATTTATAATGATCAAGTGAGATTTATTCCAGGGATATGAGATTGGTTCAATATTTGAAAATCAATCAATGCAACCCACAATATTAACTAAGAAAAAATCACATCATCATATGAAATGATAAGGAAAAAGCACTGACAAAGTTCAACATCCATTCTTTTACAAAACCAGAATAACCACTGCTTTCTGATAAAATCCAAACGAGAGTCAAGCCTTAGTCCCTCAAATCTTCCATCCAAACACCTAAGACCTACACTAATTCCTTTATTTCCCCCTTACTGAGGTGCCCCATGGTTTCCCACGGCATGTGTCTCTCACTGCAACAAGTAATAATCCCAGTCATTTAACTGTCAGTGTGTTCTCAACAATCTCTGGCTGGAAGGTTTTGGAGTTACCTCATTTTTCATAGAGTTGAGACTATTGATTCTGTCTAAAATTGAAGAATATAGCTAATAGTTACTCTCAATCTTTAAAAAATTTTTTTTAACTTCAGAGCGATCTTTCAGGAAATAATATATTTGTTGATTAAAAAAAAAACCCACTTGTTTGAAGTTTTAATTCCTCTATTTTTTTTATTCTAATAGAAACCAGAAAAATCCCATTTACTTTTTAAAATAACATCAATTGTACAAAATTGTTACCAAACATTGCTGCATTTTTCTGTCTGCACATTGGTCTATGAATACATCTGTGTGAATTCATTGAAGATTGTTTTGAAAGACATATACCTATATTAGCTGTGATTTTTACTAGGAGATAGAATTTAAGTTTTTTAAAAAAATACTCTCATCTTTATACTTTTCTCCACTTTCAAGGTTTTTTAAAAATATGAAATCAAATCTATTGTATGAAAAAGAGTTTGTCTCACATTAAAACAAAACAAAATTCTGGAAATGTATGTGCCAAGATATTAACAAAGACTGGTGGGGATGGAGATGTGTTGTTTTCTTCTACATATTTTTCTGTGATTCTTACAATTTTTTAAAGCAAAATTTTAAATCATTTGGAATACGCATCAACACTTTAAGAGGAAAGAAAAGTATTATCAAGATAGGAGAGAAAACCACCATTACAACTTTGTCACAAGGGTACTTTTTGTTTTGGTGCATACCCATGCCCCAGTACAAACACATAAAAAATAGAAGACTTTATACAACTATTTTTACCTAACATTATATTATGAGCATTTTCTTTTTCAAAATAACTAAATCTTTCTTAATCTTCTTATTCAATACAAATTGCCCTTTTTTCTTAGGGGCTATTGAATAGCCTGTGAATTGAAGACACAGAATCTCACTGATGGCAGACACATCAAACAGGAAGTGCAGGGCCTAAGGCCAGCCTCTACGTGCACACGGTGAGTGCGCAGATGCCTGTCATCTCATCACTGCAAAGAACAACATGCATGTATGTCTTGAACAAATAAACATTCTACTTTGTAAATGCAAATCTACTTATGACACAATATCACTGCATAGAATCAGCAGTTCTTTTGAAGACTGATTCCCTAGAATACATTAGGGCCTCTCGCTTAGTTAAAATGGCAGAAAGAAAAAGAAGCCTGTGCTAGGCAGGGGCTGGGACGGGGCTCCCAGGCTCAACTGCTCTCTCCCCCCAGACTTGTCTGGGTCCCATGGCCAGGGCTGGCAGCTGCTGCAGTCACCTTGGGCTGCATGCTTAGCCATCTTATGATGTCCTGGGGCAGCGCATTAACTTCACGCCATCTTTAGATCCTTTTGAAGTGAGACTTAAACCAAGACCAAAGCATGCTTTTTATGCTCCTTTTATCTGTGGCTTTATTACAGAAGAAATAAAGAGCAGTTGGAATGTGCCCTCTCTTTCTACTTGACACATGCTCAGGGAGCTGTAATGAATTCCAAGCCAAGTCTGTGACTCTAAGTCCTCATTAAAATTATGGGCTGGCTAACTACTTTTTAAAAAGAGACTTTGTTCTAAGTTGAGAGTAATTAATCCTGACAAATGGGCTAATCACACACTGTGCAATTCTGGATAAACTCCAAACCTCTAAGGCTTTATTTTTTTAATTGATAAAACAAAGGCTTCTGGTATAAAAGACCAATAAATTACCCCAACATGGTTTGATAAACAAGGCTTTGATAAAGAAAATTAAACAAGTCATATGGGATGTGACCAAAAAAATTAATTCTGTAAATAACAGTAGCATTGGGCATACCGGGTAAGAAGAAGAAAATTTAGAGGTATGCAAACTGCAAACAGCCCACATATTTGAAGTATGAAGACAGGGAGTAATAGAGTGACTTTGAATGTCCTTGCAGTTCTTACTTCAGTGAGGCTTTTTCTCAGCCTCTGTGGCTTTTTTTTGTTCGTCTGTTTTTGTTCTGATAGCACTTTTTTTTACTGGTAATTACTTCTTTGCGGAATAGATAGTTAAGCATTACATGGACATATAATTTTTACATTTTCTTGTCCTTACACTTAAATTTTACCATTAACTACTAACTGAACACAAATATATACTGGTCTTACTGCCAATCAGCACATATTTTGAAGTCCAAAGATTAATAGATGGATAGCTTAAAAGAAGTAATAAAACAAATATTAATTGTAGAATCTAGGTGGTAGTAGAAGTTTTTGGTTTTTGTATGATGACACATGAGGTGATACCAAGGAAAACCCCCTAGGGACAGGAAGAGAGATGTAAACTTCGAGTTGTGATTGCAAGGATGCCCCAGCCAGGACTGGACCAGGCTGCCTGTCTGAGGCTGGGAGGTGGCTGGCTGCTAGCATAGCTGACCACGTGGCTTCTTGAATTCTGGTTTTTCCTTTCCTGGGTAACTGAGCAATTGTTTGCATGCCTTCTGGGAAGGGGAGCCTCCAGGACGTTGCACACAGGGGCCGCAGTGTGGGCTGATGCTCGTGCCACTGAGCGCTGAGGGAGCTGGGCTTGCATGCGTCCATCCAGCTCAGCATGAGCATCTCAGCCGCACAGTGAGCAAGGTGGGCATGAGAGTGCCCCTGCCAAGAGCCAGGTGCTTGCAAAACGACTGCATTTCTGCATTCCTCTCATGCGTGGCGTTGTGATCAATGGAGTGAGTCTCCTCCTGGTTTAGGGCAAATCAAAAGGAGAAGGTGAACTACTAAGTCCAATGTAGCACGACTGTGACAACAGACATCTTCAGTGGCCACAGACATGAGGCAACAGTTGTGTGAAGGCGGGGGTGGGGGTCAGTGGCACGACAAAGGCCACACAATTCCCATGCTCCTGTCTCTGCCAGTTGTTTAGCAAATGAGTCTAAAAGATAAATATATCTTCACTTGTGATAGAGAGCAGAGTGGGAACCTGAGCAACACCTGAAGAGCAGGGCTGTTGTCCAGGGAAAGTTGGGGTCTGGAAGGAACTATTTTGAGCACGTTCAAAATTTCTTGCACAGAAGTGTGACCAGTGACAACCAGTTGAAGTAGAACTATTATGAAAAGTTTCATTGGAGAAAGAGGAAATGCACCCAGGTTATCTAATTTATATCTACTGTGCTAATAATGACAAAGAGCGATTGACCCTGGCTGGCAAAAGCTTTGTTATATCAGGAAACAGGCCTGCATTTCTTCAGATTCTATGTTGATTAAGACAGAAAATGGTCATCTGACCAAGCGTCTTCAGGTGAGCTAGATGGACATCACCTATGTAAGCTTCTGACTCCCCAGGGGACTCCTAAGGAATCGATTCCCCACCTAGACACCCAGCCTCCAAATAGGTCCACAGCACCCCTTGTGTGCACAGAAGCAGTGTGGACTTTTAGAATCTGAATCCTGCTGAAAGCATTCAGTGTTTGTGAAAACGAACTTGTGGAAAGCTACATGCCTGTGCGAGTCTAAACAATAAATAACAACCAACTAAAATCAATCCGATCTGCCCCTTTCAAAAATTTTGGTTCATCTATTTGTATCCATATGCCAAAACTAGCTTTATCTGAAAAGTACAAAGTATATAAATATGTCCCTTGTTGAATAGATTTTAAATAATTAAACTATTAATATACACAGGAGTGAAGTGTTGCTACTAAAACATCAAAACACTATCTTCATTCCTATGTCTCCTTAATGCTTCCCTATTAATTTTTCTAAGATGACAACCAAATGTTTGCAAAGTGATGTATTTATCCTTTAGAATCATTTGCTAAACAAATTAAGGGTTATTTTCTATTGCAAACATTCATGTACTTTCTTTGAGCTAATTATTTTGCTAGCTCTGTGGGATGCCAGCAGGTGGATTCACTGGGAAACGTGTAAAATTAATGCCAATGACTGCTGTCTGCTTTCAAGGCCATTAATCCTCATAAGGTCGTTATCTCCAAGGCTGGCACTAGAATTGTCCTCCGCATTTTGCAGAGGAGGAAACTGAGTCTCAGAAATGATACAATGCACCCAAGATGACATGTCTTGTGAGTGCAGGACTGGAATTTAAACCCAGGTAGACAACTCCAGCATCGCCTTCTCAACCTCTGTCTTCCAAGTCCTTCTTGGCTGCAATCACAATGCAATGCTATGTGCTAAGTGTCACCATGGGGTGAAGTCAGGGCCTTATGGAAGTAAATGGCTGTCAACCTGTCCTGGTCTTTGAGGGATGTGGGAGCTGCTCCTGAAAATGGCCTCCTGGGGAAATGACACCAATGCTTAAAAGCCCAGGGACGACTAAAAGTTAGCCAAGTGGGCTGGGAGGTGGGGGAGGAGTGTGGCATGAGTGCTTGCTGGGCTGTGGGCAGGAACCAGTGCTCCAGATGCCAGCACAGGTGTCAAGGGCTCTTTGCCCTTTATCCAGTGGAGGTTTCTCTGAGTGCATTCTAGAGTGCTGCGCTCTACAGCTGTCTCGAGGGTATAAGATGGCTTGCCCTTGCATTTCACGAGCAAACATACTTTTAAGATTCAGTTTGTCTTTTGCGTCGTGGGATAATGGCCTAACTACCTTAAAGGGTTGTAGTGTCATCAAAAGAGCATGTAAAACAGTGAGTGTCCCTGAACACCTTATGCATGGTGATATTCCAGACACACTTTCCAGAGCCCTAAATCTCAACAATAATGTACTTTTATAGATAAATCATCATACTCTTTTATGTCAGGGTACAGATGTAAGACTTTCCTTCTGATCAAATATTGGAAGCAGTAATATAATTCTACAATGAAAAAATGATATAAAATATCATCCACACCAGGGGATATATTGTCGGTATATATAGTCCAACACTGGTTAGATAAATAAAATATCTGGGGAGAGAGATCCAAGATGGCCGATCACTAGCAGCTCAGGATTGCAGCTCCCAGTAAAAGTGCAAAGAGCCAGTGGACGCCACACCTACCAATAAATTTTCGCTGCCCACGGACCAGGACATTCCCAGTGGAGGAGCCCCACAGGTCGCCAGCGCGACCCTTTCGGCTGGCATGGCTTTTTTGCCGGCGCCTCGGCTCGGGGGCTCTTGGTGTGGAGTAAACGGGACTGAGCCTCCTTTTGGATGATGTCTGGAGCTCTGGGAAGTCAGAGCAGTCCATCTAGCTGATTGAAAAAGGGAGAGAAGAGGGAAGTGAGACCGGAGACCCCCGGGCAGAAAAGCACCACGAATTTCAACGCTGCTGATTTAGCTAGCGTTGCGGGTCGCCACAGTGCCAGTTACATAGATTCCAGAGCTGGGAATTAACAAGCTCAACCTCCACTCAGAGACCTAATTTGAAAGTTGGTAATTACAAAAACGACAGACGGATAAAACCATAAAGATGCCAAGAAGCCACCGTAAAAGAAATGAGAACACATAAAATCAGAAGGTCTCTCCTGCAGAGGACGCCAGTTCCTCATCAGTAACAGAACAAGGCTTGATAGAAAACGAGTGTGAAGAATCATCAGAATTAGGCTTCAGAAGGTGGATAATAAGAAACTTCTGTGAGCTAAAAGAATATGTTCTAAATGCAAAGAAACTAATAACTTTGAAAAAAGGTTTGACGAAATGCTAACGAGAATGGACAATTTAGAGAAGAACATAAATGAATTAATGGAGCTGAAAAACACAATACGAGAAATCCGTGAAGTATGCACAAGTTTTACCAG
>CAUYQU010044644.1:0-15016 GCA_963574635.1 Cheracebus regulus
GTGTGGCTCCTCTGCCGGGAATCTCCCGGTCTGTGGGCAACAAAAATTCGTCGGAAAGTGCGGCGTCCACTCGTTCTCTGCGCTTTCGCTGGGAGCTACATTCCTGAGCTGTTGCTAATCGGCCATCTTGGATCTCTCTCCCTGTACTTTCTTATAGTTCCACACATGGGTACAGGTGCTCGTTCTGACTTAACAGAGAGCGGCTGGTCCTGTTCAACTGTAAGTGGATCTCCTTACGCCATAACTATCTTCTTTTTTCCAGAAAGAAGCCATCATTTCTTGACATCAGCTTGGATGCCCACTAGAGGTTCTGTATGAGACAACGAAGTCTGTACCTGGCTTGGCACACAGGCAGAAGGTGAGGCCCAGAGGAAGGCGCTGCTTACAGAGCAAGGGTTGGAACTTTCTTTGCCAGTTTTTCAGTTGCGATCACTTTCTAATAACCCCCAATGTGGGACCAAGACAACCTCCCTGACTTCCTCAAATTCTACATTTGTTTAAGGCAGTTGAACTTTAAAACAGTATTTCAGCTTTGCCTCATATATCCTGCCCCTTACAAAGCAGGTTCACTGTGCACTGGTGACCACTTCAGGCTACTGCATCTCAGGCTGCACCCTGACAGAATCCTTGGGGTGTTGTTTTGTCAGCCAGAAACCTCTGGCCAGTGGTGCCTTTGCCTGGGTTCTGCTCTGGCCTTCTGGGCTCATTCCACCCACTCAGCCTGTAAGGCTGCGCCCAGCTCTTACTACTGGCCTGGATCCCACGCCTGCCAAGGGCGAGCCAGGCATGAAGTGGCAGGGAGTCTGTGAGTGACCATGGGGTCTGGCCACTGTGCACAGCCAGACCTGCTGTGGCATCCAGGCACTGGCATAAATGCTGGGTCCCTGCAAGGCTGCAGCTGGACCAGGTGTACTGTAGGCAGCTTTCACAGCTCACACCAGAAAATGCAGTGGTACCTGGAAGCTTGGAGATACTAGGAACCACAGAGCCCTAAAGAGGGTGTCACAGCTCTGGCTCAGGGAGCTCCTAGGTGCGGGGCTACCGCCCTTCTCTTCTTCTCTCTTCTCTCCTTCTTGTCACCTACAACGTGGTGAGCAAGGGGCATATTTCAGCCCTGTTTGTGTTACAGCTCTTTCAGCACCCCCATTTGGTGGGTACTGAGTTCTTGTCCTGTGTCCAGGAAGAATGAGGTACACAGACAAGTGGAGGGTGAGCAAGACGAGGAGCTTTATTGAATAATAGAACATCTCAGAGAAGACCCACAGTCAGTAGCTCCTCTCCATAGCCACAGTGTCCTGATGAGTGTTTAGCTTTCAGCAGTGAGGGTAGCTTCTCTCTGCAGCTGGTTGTCCCATCGTCTCTGGCCAAGTCCGGGGCTTTTTATGGGCCTTAGAGGGGAGGAAGTACATGCTGATTGGTCCATGGGTAGCCATGGGTGGGTCCAGAAAAAGCACCATAAATACCCACTCAGGTCTGTGGGACCGGCAGCTCAGTCTCCAGGCTTCAGGCCCTCCCCTGCTTGAAGGTGGGGCTTCACTAGGGATCTGCCCCTTTCTGCCCAGGAACCTGTCTGCCTCCTGCCACTGTTTGTGGCACCCAGGCTGTTCATGCTGAGGGGCCCCTGCAGGCTAGAGCTGAGCTGCCCTTGGCCCCCCTTCAGCCTCCCTCCTGTGCTTGTTGGTGCCCAAAGTCTGGTGGGGGCCAAGGTGGCAGGGGGCTGGTGTGTCAACACTGTCCTGAATGTGCACAAACCTGGCCAGGTTATGGCAGTGTTTAAGCTTGGCTTCAACTTTGCCGTGTGATTGAAGTGGGTGTTGCCAGTGAAGAGAAGCCAGACGGTGGTATCAGGCACTTTGAAGTCTACAGGGCAGTGTGGGGGCCTTCCTGGGTCCCTGAGAGTACAGAGATGCCTGGGTCTGCAGCTGCAGCTTGGGCGGCTGCAGCTGTGCCTAGGAGGGTGGGGCTCTTGCCTGCTTCTGGCCCCCAAGAGTATAGGGATGGCCAGGTCTACAGCCATGACTTGGTGGCTGCAGTTGCCCCTGGGGAGCTCCCACCAGCTCTGTGGAGTACACCACTACCCCAGACCCCGCTCCACCTCAGGGAATCTTTCTGCCCACCCCTCTGTTCCCAACTGCACTACTCTCCTGCCAGTGGGTGACTCAGCCTGGTCCCATTGCGGCAGCTCCCACGGCAGCAGGCTCGGGAAGGCTCCCAGGGACGGGCTTTGGGGACTGCTTATCTCCTCTCTGTGTTTTCCCCACAGCAGCAGTGAGCGAAGTGCAGGTGACCAGACATATTGTTAATGAGCAGTAATATTTTAAAAGGAATCTATCTGAGCAGTAGGTCTCAACAATGTGCTTTAAATATTCAATAAACCATGCTGTAAGCAGATATACTCTTATCTAGGCTTTGTTATTCCATTTCTAGAGCACAGGCAGTGTATATTTTTAGCCTAATTCTTAACAGCTCTAGGATTTTCAGAATGGTAAACAAGCATTGACTTCAACTTAAATCACCAACTGCATCAGCCCCTAACAAGAGAGTCAGCTTGTCCTTTGAAGCTTTTAAGCCAGGCATTGACTTCTTTCTAGCTATGAAAGTCTGAGATGGCATCTTCTTCTAGTAGAAAAGCACTTCATCTACACTGAAAACCTGTTGTTTATGCAGCCACCTTCATCAGTGATCTCAGCTGGATCTTTTGGATTACTTGGTGCAGCTTCTCCATGAGCACTTGCTGCTTCAACTTGTCTTATATTCCTTAAACCTCATGAACCAACTTGTGCTAGCCTCAAGATCTTCTTCTAAAGCTTCCTCACCTCTCTCAGCCTTCATAGAATTGAAGAGAGTTAGGGCCTTGCTCTGGATTAAACTTCTGCTTAAGAGGATCTTACAGCTGGTTTGATCACTAGGTCTGCAATTCCTCTCTTCTCTCTACATCCTCCTGCCTTTTGCCTGTGAACAGTAAGCTTAAGCTTATGTCCATGGGGTTCCAAAGATCCAAGCTTGTCATTTTCCTCCTGAAAGAGTTCAGGTTCACTCAGAAGAATCAATCCCACATTACAGTTCTTACAGCCATCATCAAAACAGCAGCTACTTGGGCTCCCAAGACATTTGCTTCATTTAGCACTTAGCACAATCAACCACAGTGATAGCTTGATTGGTTGTGATGCCAACTTATGTCATGGACTACTAGCATCCCATTATTTCCCATGGGCAAGGGGCTACACATTGCACTCAAGCCAATAATACAAACAAACCAATTCCCTAAACCCATGGTGTGAATCTATCTATTGATTGATACCACATCACTTCTGGTATCAATTCTGTACCAGTCAGGATCCAATAGGAAGACAGAAACCACATGGCAACTTAAACAGGAAAAGGTTAACATACAGAAGTAGTAACTCTAGCAGAGGATTGGAATAAGGAGGGACATGAGTAGTAAGGGGCAAAGAGAACTAAAGAATATAGGAAGAGCAGATATATGGAGTAAACCCTATCCTAGGGCTGAGAAAGGGAACCCAAGGAAGGAACAGATCTGGAAGAATCCCACCCCCACTGCAGGCTGAGATTCAAATCCTATTGAAAGGGAGGTGCCCACGGCTTACTGAGTGGAGAAGTTCACTCAGATGCCACAGCAGCTGGGTTCAAGGGAAATCCACTCCTTAGGGTGTTGGGAGCAACGGTCCCCAGGGAGATGTTGCACCTGCAATACTCACTGAGAAACTGCTTTCTGAAGTTCGTGGGGAAACAAACCCCATGAGAAAGTGCTGCCCTCAGAACTTGCTGCAAAGCTGCCTGGAAGGGGCTGAGGAAGGCATTCACAGGAGGCGCCATGCAGCGGCACTCCAGAGAAAGCAGTCGGATGCTGCTGGCTCAGTGTCCTGTGGGAGCCCAGAGCTGCAGAGGCTGCACACTGCAGGAGCCTCCAGAGTGCACCACACCCAGGGATTCAAACTCTTTCCTTCTCCGGCATGCCTCTGGCACCTTCCACTGACAAGGCATAACGTTGTACTGCTGACTAGGGAGAAATGGCTAGGCTCCCACTCCATTATCTCAGAGCAAGCAACGAGGGATACATCTGGAGTTGTGAGACAATACCTTGATACCTGGCTCGGGAGACATCCTAACAGAGGTTTTCAGCCCTCGTCCTAGGGCGGGGCAACGATTCTGCCTGTCCCAGGGCCCCAGACCAGCAGGTTGGCCCAGCTGGAGTTGCTGGTGCTGGTCACGAAGTCGAGGTTCCCCAGAAACAAAGCTTGAACCAACACAGGCTTCTGTGTTGGGACCAGAGATCCCTCCTCTGCAGGTCAACCCCAGGCCCTTGACGGGCAGGCTTCCCTGAGGTAGACCCACCTGCAGTGAGTCTGCCCCTCCGCCCTTCTGTGTGCCTGTGCGCCCCACCTGGATATCCATCAGGCCACCAAAGTTACTCCCCGACCTTTCAAAAATGTTTTTTATTTCGTAGATAGCTACACAGAATAATTTAAGAATCACCAATATGCTTAACACCCAGAGTGGTAACTGCTATCATGTTAGAATTGGCTCATGATTTTAAGGTAGTGAAACATCACCAATAGAGCCTTGTCCCTCGCAACACCCTCCTCCCCCAGTCCACTCCCATTCCTCCCCTCCCCGAAGACAATGATTATCATGAACTTAGGCTGCACCCTTCCACTTTCCACTCTGTTTATTTTTTTTAAACTTTTTGAGATAACTGAATATTCACATGTAGTTGTAAGAAATGGAGGGATACTGTGTATTTTTCAGCTAATTTCCTCCAATGGTATAATTTTGAATAACTAGTGTACAATATCACCACCAGGAAACTGACATTGATACAAGCCCCCACCCATCTTATTCAAATGTCAGCAGATTTACGTGCACCTGTGTGTTTTAGTTCTTTGGAATTTTATAACCTATGTAGACTTGTGTGGCCACCACCACAATCAACCTATAGAACAATTCCCTCACAAGAGTCCTTCGTGCCACCCTTTTACAGCCACAGCTACCTTCCCTTCTTATCCCTTCCTAATCCCTGGCAACCACTAATCCATTCTCTCCCTCTATAGTTGTATGATTTCAAGATTGTTATATGCATGAAACCATACAATATATAATCTTCTGAAATTGGCAGTTTTCACTCAGCATAAATCCCTGGAGATCTAGACAAGTTGTTATGTTTTTGTTAAAATTTGACAACTTTATAAATTCTGGATACAAGTCCCATTTAAAAAAATACTTTTACATTTATATATGAGAATACATAAACAATATTCAGTATTTTCCGTGTTTGTTTAAACAACCCACGTGGGATAATGATGAACATGTAGTTCTGTATCTTAAACTCTTTTACCCATGACACTGTCTTTTTGAGAGCTATCTGGTCACTTTTGCAGCTGTTGAACATGGAGTACTCATGACGTGATGAGAAAGCTGCTTCATTTACTCCTCACTGTCCCTTTAAACTTTCTCAGTGAAATAAATTTTTCTTGTCAAAGAGACTTTAATGATCACTCGTAGGTAGCAGAAAGTCCCATGGCTGCAATATTAATTCAGTCATTAAAATGTTCAGCCCCACTGAATAACTGATACTCTGAAATTGATTGCAGCGTCTACCTTCTGCTAGAAGTGGAAGAGTCGAGATATGTTCCTTCTTCTCCCTGTCCCCACCTAGCATTCATCCCTAGTATCTAGGATGGAGAGATGGGGAAGGGGGGAGAACAGAAAAAGGAGAATGAGAAAGTTCTTACTTGACTGGCACTGTAGTAAGATAGATTTGTTTTTCTGAGCTTGGCAAATGTTTAAAATGACTCCCTGGGCATTTCCATGGGATTCTTCAGAGGGCTCCACTGGGAACATCTGACTGCCTCTGTGACCTGGTAACACACCTCTCTTGGGCTGACATTTCTACCTGCACCTCTGGCTTTCTGGGTTCCTGTCACACAGATTCTCTGTTGGGGTCCATGACCCATCCTCTTGGGCAGAGTTTAACATAGCTTCTGAGTAATTCTCTCTCTTGCGTGGCCTGCAGGAAACGCTCCTGTGCCTTTGGTCCCCAGCCCATGCAGGCCTGTTTCGGAGAGCTGCATTACACTCTCCACCTGCAGGGCAGCCACCTCTGCTCAGCTTTGTGCCCTCCTTTGTTTGTGCTGGACTCAGCTCCATCGCAAACCCTGACTCCAGGGCACGTGGACCCAATTCTGTAAGCTGAGACTCCTTGAAGCTCCTTCACTAGGCTTGAGTTAGGGCAAAACACCCTCTAACTCTTTCCCCTTGAGAAGAGTTGGAAAATGTATTCCTCACTCACACTCTCTAATCTCCAACAAACTGACCCTCTTACACCCTCCTGGTAGGAAACCATCTGGTTATCAGACACGACTTGGAAATTTCCACATGGTGCTGTCTCATGCCTCCCTTTGGTATCTGATAACTATTTTGTCTTGGACCCTCAGCTTAAACTTTTAACTGCATAGTTTCAAAAATTACATTATAAGAGTCCAGAAAGTGTTACTCATCTATTCCACTATTAATGGGCATAGGATATTTCTTGTTTGTTTGTTTTTTAATTAACTATAGTGTGCAAGGAAGATTTGTGCACATCTCCTGATAAACTTATGCTAGAGTTTCTCAGATGTACCTAGAAGTGAAATTCCTGAATTTTATGCATACTTTTAAGTATACTCTTATAGGTCTATATTTTTTACATATTTATTTTGCTGTTTTTATTGCCAAAATTTTCTCCATAGTATACCAATTTACCAATTTTACAGTAAAAGATACATAAATCTTAAACACAAGCCCCAAATCTGTGCCCATCTGTACACTTTTATAAATTCCAGTTTTAGCCAAGAGTCCTGCTAAGCCAGTTTAGCAAGAACCCCCACACTCTTGATATCGGAGTGCTCTCAATATCTGGTCAAGTTCCTCCTCCTTCACCGTTGTCTAGGTGATGATGTCTGAATTCCTAGGCCTGTCTTCAGCAAGAATTCCCTTTACTCCTGATGTTACTTCTTAGTAATTTTCCATCCAGTGACCCTTCACCCTGCTCCTTGGCTATAAATACCTCCTTACCCATGCTGTATTTAGAGTTGAGCCCTGTCTGTCTTCCCCACTGCAAGACTCAGCTGCTGTGGTCTCTATACCTGTTGCAATGGCTTCCTCACTGTGCTTTAACAAGTAACATTGAATAATTTTTTTCTTTAACAATGTGTGTGTATACATATGTGTGTTCATATGTGTGTATTCTGTATATTCTATCAAAAGTTTGAGTTTATGTATTAGGTCTTTAATTCATCAGTTTTTCGTTTGTTTTGAGATGGGATTTGCTCTTGTTGCCTAGGCTGAAGTGCAGTGGTGCGATCCTGGCCTACTCCAACTTCCTCCTTCTCCTGGGTTCAAGCAATTCTCCTGCCTCAGCCTCCTGAGTAGCTGGGATTACAGGGACCTGCCACCATGCCTGGCTAATTTTTTTTTTTTTTTGTATTTTTAGTAGAGATGGGGTTTCATCATGTTGGCCAGGCTGTCTGGAACCCCTGATCTCAGGTGATCCACCTGCCTTGGCCTCCCTAAGTGCTGGGATTACAGGCGTGAGCCACCATGCCCAGCCTCATCTGTATTTCTTTTAAATGAAGTGGGGTAGGGATCATATTGTGATTTTGTTTAGGAGACAATTATTCCAGCACCATTTACTGTATAGTCCACCGTTTCCCCACTGATTGGTGACAGCATCCTGGTCTTATATTCTGAGGCTACACTTCATCTATAGCAACACTGTCCAATAGAAATATAATGCAAGCTGCAAATGTCGGCCATATATGTAATTTTATAGTTTCAAATAGACACATTAATAAATAAAAGCTAATTATTGAAATTAATTTTAATGCTATATTCCATTTAACCCAAATATCTAAAGTATTATTATTGCAACATGTAAATAATATAAAAAGTTAACAAGATATTTTACATTCTTTTGTACTGTATTCAAAATCTGATGTGAGTGTGAAGAACATTTTCATGTTTTCTAACTGTGCAGGATCTTTGAGTGCACTCACTGTATATTGGGAACTTCTTCCTTATAAGATCAGCATCCTCAAAATAGAAGCTAGAAAACTCATTCTCCAGGCCCCCTTGAGTTTGTGGAATGGGCCTGGGCTTCAATGATGGGATGTACCCTTTTAAGGCCTGAAAAGGGAAGAGGGAAGGGCAGGGTCCATTTGGCTTGCAAAGATGGCGTTGTTTTCCAGTTTTTAGGGCTTGAGTTTCTGGTGCAGAAGTGGTATGAGTTCTGGTATCTGGAATGTAGACTGTGTCATCTTGTGCGAGGTGGCTCCTGCATTGTTATTTCTTCAGTGGGCCAGTTCTGCAGAGTGATTTGGGACATTTTTCCTAAAAGGTTAGCCTGGAGACTCATTTTCCACAACTCTACCTTGTGAGAGAGATGCTTTTTAATAAACTAAACTTTTATTGCTTAATCTAGGTTCTGTTGCTGGTCCCCAAGGGCCCTGATAAACCCAGTGAGTGAAATCTTGAAGTACCACCTGGTCCGCACTGAAGAGTTCTGAGAAATGAATCTCCAGGAGGTGTGAATTAAAGTCGTGCTTTTCAGTCTATCTGTGGTGAAAACCAAGCTTTATTTTTAGTTTCTTAAAATCTGTTATGGATCAGCACTGGTCCATCAGACTTGCAGACTTTGTGACCTGCCATACCACCAGAGTTGGCCAATGGCAGATTGTTATAGACTTTCTCAGCATTTACTCTCAATTTCTGAATTTCTCCCATCACAGACCAGTAACAAAGAGTTCATGGACTGGCTTCAGTTCATGGACCACACTTTGAGTAGTACGAAGCTGAAAGACATGCTAACCATGAATTCCTCTGGCATCCAGGGATGACTTTATCACTCCATTAAGTTAGTTATGCAAGCCCTTTATAGAAGTGCCTTTTCCAAACCAGTAGAAGAATCATGCACTAACAGTTAGAAGCTGCATTCAGCTGCTAGTAACCAACTGTAAATGAGAATGACTACTGTGCTAAGGGGCACAGGCTCACTCACTAGAGCACACCTTGCATTTCTTACACAAAGACCAGAAGTTCCTCAGGGAACTTATAGGCAGAGGAGCAGCAAAAGTGCATGGTCCCCTGAGCTCTCCTCATCCTGTAGAGATGTGGACTTGGGCCAGGCAGAGCTGGGTGCACCATAGGATGTGGAACAGTAGAAGGACTTTGCTCTTACCCAACTCGGCATTATTAGAGGGAAGCTGAGAAGGCTGTGGGAACACCTGTTTGACTCTGTAACAATGGGAGTTTCCTGGTCAAGGAAATGGCCTTGGTAGAAAAGCTTCTTTTCATGACTAACTCAGACCTACTGAGCTAGGTTCGTGGTAGGCTGTTGATGAATAAAAGGGATGAGCTTTTAAAATCATCTGGATTTATCTGTCCTTGGAGGATTCAACAAGATAGCAATTTATATCTTTCATTCATAAAGGATGTGTGGAGGTGTATTAGTCTCTTCTCACACTGCTGTAAAGACATACGTGAGACCCGGTAACTTATGAAAAAAAGAGGTTTAATTGAATTGACTCACAGTTCCACAGGTTGTACAGGAATCATGGCTGGGGAGGCCTCAGGAAACTTACAATTATGGTAGAAGGTGAAGAGGAAGGAGGCACATCTTCACGTGGCCAGAGCAGGAGGAATAGAGTGAAGAGGGAAGTGCTACATGCTTGTAAATAACCAGATCTCATGAGAACTTATTAAATTTCATGAGACTAGCAAGGGGGAAGACCGCATCCATGATCCAATCACTTCCCACCAGGCTCCTCTTCCAACACTGAGGCTTCCAATTTGACATCGAATTTTGGTGGGGATACAGAACCAAACACATAATTCTACCCCTGACCCCTCCCAAATCTCATCCTTCTCATACTTAAAAACACAATCTTGCCTTTGTAATAGTCCCCCAAAGTCTTAACTCATTCCAGCATTAACTCAAAAGTCCAAGTTCAAAGTCTCATCTGAGAAAAGGTAAGTTCCTTCCACCTATGAGCCTGTAAAATTAAAAAAAAAAAAAAACAAGTTAGTTATTTCCAAGATACAATGGGGATACAGGCAATGGGTAAATGCTTCTATTCTAAAAGGGAGAAATTGGCCAAAACAAAAGACTGCAGGCCCCCATGCAAGACCAAAATCCAGCAGGGCAGTCATTAAATTTTAAAGATCCAAAATTATCTTTTTGACTCCATGTCTCACATCCAGGTCACATTGATGCAGGGAATGAGCCAAGGCAGCTCTGCCCCATGACTCTGTAGGGAACAGACCCCATGACTGCTTTCATGGACTGGCATTGAGTGCCATGCCTGAGGCTTTTCCAGGTACATGGTGCAAGATGTTGATGGGTCTACAATTCTGGGGCCTGGAAGGATGGTAGCCCTCTTCCCACAGCTTCACCAGGCAGTGCCCCAGTGGGAACTCTGTGTGGGGGATCCAACCTCACACTTACCTTCAGCACTGCCCTAGTAGAGGTTCTCTATGAAGGCTCCACCCTTGCAGCAGACTTCTTCCTGAACATCTAGGAATTTCCATACATCCTTTGAAATCCAGGTGGAGGTTCCAAGCCTCAACTCTTGCCCTCTGCACACCCACAGGCTTAACACCACAAATAAGCCACCAAAGTTTCTTATGGCTTGCACCCTCTGGAGCAGCAACCTGAGATGTTTCTGGGGCCCTTTTAGTTACAGCTGGAGCTGGAGCAATTGGGAAGCAAGTGCCGTGTTTCAAGGCTGCACAGAGCATCGGCCCATGACACCATTTTTCCCTCCTAGGCTTCTGGGCCTGTGATGGGAGGGACTGCAGTGAAGGTCTCTGGATTGCCTTGGAGGCATTTTCCTCATTGTCTTGACTATTAACATTTGGCTCTTCTTTACTTATGCAAATTACTGCAGCTGGCTTGGATCCCTCCCCAGATAATGGGTTTTTCTTTTCTACCACATGGTCAGGCTGCAAATTTTCCAAACTTTTATGCTTTGCTTTCCTTTTGAATACAAGTTCCAATTTCAGACGATCTCTTTGTGAACACATATGACATGCTGTTAGAACCAGCCAGGTTACATCTTGATGCTTTGCTGCTTAGAAATTTCTTTTGCCAGGTACCCTAAGTAATCTCTCTCAAGTTCAAAGTTCCACAGATCCCTAGAGCAGGGGCACAATGCCACGGACTCTTTGCTAAAGCAAAGCATGAGTGACCTTTACTCCAGTTCTCAATAAGTTCTTCATCTCCATCTGAGACCACCTAAGCCTGAACTTCACTGTTCATATCGCTATCAGCATTTTGGTCACAACCACTTAACAAGTCTCTAGGAAGTTCCAACCTTTCCCTCATCTTTCTGTCTTCTTCTGAGCCCTCCAAACTGTTCCAACCTCTGCCCGTTACCCAGTTCCAAAGTCGCCTCCACATTTTCAGGTATCTTTACACCAATGCCCTACTTCTCTGGTACCAGTTTACTGTATTAGTCTGTTTTCACACTGCTATAAAGACATACCTGAGACTAGGTAATTTAGGAAGAAAAGAGGTTGAAGTAAAGAGGTTTAGTTGACTCAGTTCCACAGACTGTACAGGAAACATGGCTGGGGAGGTCTCAGAAAACTTACAATCATGGTAGAAGTTAAAGGGGAAGCAGGCACGTCTTCACATGGCTAGAAGAGGAGAAAGAGAATAAGGGAGGAAGTGCCACACACCTTTAAACAACCAGATATGAGAACTCACTATCATGAGAACAACAGGAGGATATCGCCCCCATGATCCAATCACTTCCCAGCAGGCCCCTTTCCAACACTGAGGATTACAACATGACATGCGATTTGGGTGGTGGCATAGAGCCAAACCATGTCAGGAAGTGAGCAGACCAGGGCTGACAAGTAACTTGAGGGTGGGTTTTTTTTTTTTTTTTGGCAATTATTTTTATTTTATTATTTTTTTATAGTATTTTAGGTTCTGGGGTACATGTGCAGATCATGCAGGGTTGTTGCATAGGTACTTACATGGCAAGGTGGTTTGCTGCCTCCTTCCCCCATCACCTATATCTGGCATTTCTCCCCAGTGAAATGCTGTCCCTCCCTTAGCCCCCTACAACAGACCTCAGTGTGTGATGCTCCCCTCCTTGTGTCCATGTGTTCTCATTGTTCAACACCCACCTATGAGTGAGAACACGTGGTGTCTTTAGAGACACAGGCTCCTTTTATCTCACTGGTCAGCCTTCCTTAAAATGTGGATCCCATTCTCAAAGTTGACTCATGGTCCAAGCTGTTAGCTTGTGCTCCAGCCATCACATCTATGTTATAAGTAGGAAGCAGAAGTAAAGGCAAAAGGGGCACATGACATGTTTGTCCTTCTCTTAAGTTTTCCCAGAAGCCTTGACTCTTTCTTATCCCTCATGTGTATGCCACCTCTTGCCAAAGACAGCCCAGGACTGTGGTCTCTGAGCCGAGAACATAACTGCTCAGTATGAAATCTGGGTTCCATTACTAAGGAGGAGAAGAGAATGAATATTGTGTACTTAACTAGTAGCCTCCTCTGAGACACACACACATGCACACGCGCGCACATACACACACACACACACACACACATACACACACACACACACGTATAGCACTGTTTCTCCATTTTTGGTAAAAGGGATAAAATACAGCAAATATTCAGGGTCGCTATGTTGCATCATTCCAGGGTACTGTGTAATTGATAAAGTTATATAATATGCAACCTGTGTGGCTGAACACGGTTGCCCTGGCAGTCACCATCATCTGTCCAGTGTTCCATCTATTAAGACCTATCATATTAATGCCTGCTGTTCTTTAGAGCTAATAAAGTATTTTTATCCATGGCGAATTGCTCTGTTTTCCTCTGCAGGAGGAAATGAGATGTTTTGAATTCCACAGTAAGAGCTTCTCCTAACCTAGGCTCTTGGGAATAATTATTTACCACCTCTCCTAGACATTTGGCTCTGGCCTTTTCATACTTGTTTTACCAGTTGGAGTTTTATTGTGTCTTTTATTGTAAGTTGGCTTGACTCCTTTTTTTTAAGCAAGCTTGGTATAAACAAATAAAATCTGGATGGTAGTAATTAGATACAAGAGAAACAGAAGAAACCTAGGGCAGCCTCCCTATACCCCTTCAGGAAATGATTATGGCTGAGGAGATAAAAATGAAATGTATGAAAAATGTCACAAGGGAAACACTTCAGTCTTTTCCACTGGTTGGAAAATTTGGTTCCTTGAGGCTGGCCTACTAGATGACAAGGAGCTATACTATAATTGTCCAGTGTAAAAGGGTAGTGACAAAGGGGGCACCTGGATTTGAACCAGGGACCTCTTGATCTGCAGTCAAATGCTCTACCCCTGAGCTATACCCCCCAGGTACTCACCTTCTTTAAATAAAGATATATTAATAATCACAGTCATTCACAAGCTACGCTCTGGCCACTCTGTCTCCCAGGAGCTGCAGGTGTGGAGTTACATAATCCACAACAGAGCAGCTCTTCTGCACAACCCCCTCAGCACCTGGCCAATTAAGCTACAGCCTCAGCTTTTTGGGAAAAAGAGAGTGGTGGAGCTAAATCCAGATGTTGACATAACTTGAGAGCCTGGGTTTGTGCGCTGGGCCCGATTGTTCTGGAATGCAAAGAGCCCCCCCACTTGATAGTAATAGATGTTCCAATATTGAGCCATCCATGCATTTCTGTTTTAAATCCTTCTTGGTTATGTGGGATTGTATTATTGGATAAGGTTTTCTACTATTTTGTCTAGATTTCTCTGAAATGAGATTGGCCTATAGCTTTCTTTGTGGTATATGCTCTCGTAATTTATTTTTTCTATCAGGATTATGTGAATTTCCTAGAATGATTTGGAGAGATTTGTATAGCATTCTATACTCTGGAACATAACACAAGAACTATCTATTCCTAACTAGAGATTAGCAGAAACTTGCCTGTAAGCCTCTGGGTGTGGTGCCTTTTGTGAGGAAGAGATCCTTAATATTTTAAATGAATTCTGTCATTGTTGGTCTATTTATGTGTTCTGCTTCATCTTAGGTCACTTTTAGTAATTCATTTTCACTTAGAAATGTAATAAAGTTGAACATAGTATTATAGTATTCTCCTTTTTCTTTCTTTCTTTTTTTTTTTTGAGATGGACTTTTGCCTTTGTCACCCAGGCTGGAGTGCAATGACGTGATCTCGGCTCACTGTAACTTCAAGCGATTCTCCTGCCTCAGGCTCCCAAGTAGCTGGGATTACAGGCACGCACCACTATGCCCGGCTAATTTGTGTATTTTCAGTAGAGATGGAATTTTGCCATGTTGGCCAGGCTGGTCTCAAACTCCTGATCTCAGGTGATCCACCCGCCTCAGCCTCCCAAAGTGCTGGGACTACAGGTGTGAGCCACTGTGCCCGGCCCATAGTATTCTGTTATAATCTGAAATTTTATTTAGGTATGTTCTATTTTTTTTTATTATGTTGTTCATTTGTCTTTTTTGGTTTATTTTACATGAAGATCTGTTTATTTTGGGGGTAAAAATTCAGGTCCAAATTCAGTTACCAAAAGTTGATCTCAGTAGTTGTTGCCTGTTGTATTTTGAAGCTCTGTTAATAGATGCATACACGTTTAAGATCGTTATGTTGTTGTGATGAATTGATCTTTTTAACATTATGAAATATTCCTCTTTAATGTGGTAATTTTCCTTGTTCTGGTCTATTTAGTCTGTTATAAAATAGGCTTTCCATCTTTCTTTTGGTTAGTGTTTGTATGGGATATATTTTTTTCACTCTCTTAAACTATTCATCTTATTATATCTAAAGTGGCATTCTTTTTTTTTTTTTTTAGAAAAAGAGAGAAAAGGAGAAAGAAAAAAAGAAACAGCAAAAGAAAGAAAAAAAAAGAATGAAAGAGAGTAAGAAAGAGGACGAGAAAGAGGGAGAGAGATTGGGATTCTTGTTTTATTGCCCAGGCTAGAATGCAGTCT
>CAUYQU010044646.1:0-23481 GCA_963574635.1 Cheracebus regulus
CTCTGTGAGCCCACGGAGCAGCCATCATGAGCAAAGCTCACCCTCCCGAGTTGAAAAAATTTATGGACAAGAAGTTATCATTGAAATTAAATGGTGGCAGACATGTCCAAGGAATATTGCGGGGATTTGATCCCTTTATGAATCTTGTGATGGATGAATGTGTGGAGATGGCAACTAGCGGACAACAGAACAATATTGGAATGGTGGTAATACGAGGAAATAGTATCATCATGTTAGAAGCCTTGGAACGAGTATAAATAATGGCTGTTTAGCGGAGAAACCCATGTCCTCTCTCCATAGGGCCTGTTTTACTATGATGTAAAAATTAGGTCATGTACATTTTCATATTAAACTTTTTGTTAAATAAACTTTTGTAATAGTCAAAAAAAAAAAAATGCAAAATTAGCTGAGCGTGGTGGTGCATGCCTGTAATTCCAGCTACTCGGGAGGCTGAGGCAGGAGAATCGCCTGAACCCAGGAAGGAGAAGTTGCGGTGAGCCGAAATCATGCCATTGCACGCCAGCCTGGGCAACAAGTGCGAAATTCTGTCTCAAAAAAAAAACAGTTTTATGTCTTCCTATGTAGAAAGAAGGGTAAGAGGCCAGGTGCAGTGGCTCATGGCTGTAATCCCAGCACTTTGGGAGGCCGAGGTGGGCAGATCACTTGAGGTCAGGAGTTTGAGACCAGCCTGGCCAACATGGTGAAACCCCATTTCTACCAAAAATATAAAAATTAGCCAGGTATGATGGTGCATGCAACTTGAGAGGCTGAGGAACAAGAATCACCTGAACCCGGGAGGCAGAGGTTGCAGTGAGCCAAGATCACACCACTGAATGCCAGCCTGGGCAACAGAGGGAGACAAGTCTCAAAAAAAAAAAAAAAAAAGATGGGAAAGAGATATAATACTATCATGAACACATGTATTTAATACGTTTTTTTGTAAACTACTACCACCTTATCCTTGGTATCCTTACTTCTACTTATTTTGCTAACATTGTTTGATGGGCACAATGAATAATCTTGATAAACCTCTGGATACAACTCTCTCTTAGTATTTCTTCAGGATACATTTATTGAAATAGAATTATTAGTCAAAGATTATATCAGCCTTTATAAGTAAATATTTGAGATAATTTATAAAATTCCTTTTCATTAGATCTTCCAAGTTCACAAAGTTTAATAATTGGATCTCATTCACAATTGAATACAGGAAATAACTACTAAAAGGGAACAGTTTCTTTACATTGAAGATTTTGTCACTAATAAATGGTGTCGAATTAATAGCGATCCCAGGCACATCTTAAGACATCTTTCAATGAATTACTTTGTATCACTTGTTACCCTTAATTATTACGTGGAGAATATATTTGAAATTCTTAAGAGTTCTGGAAAATTAAGGTTTCACTGTGTTTAATACAGAAAACAGCTAACTGAAACAAATCAAAATGAAAGCCAAAAACTACTTATACATTACCGAAAGTCTCCCTCTGAAAAAGATGACAGATCTCAATGTGTGAGCTCCACAGCCTCAGAGTTTGAGAAATAACTGTATTAAAAAGAGTAAGAATTGGCAATCAAATATTTCCCCCAATATGCCTGTGGATACTTAAAGTTCTGTTAACAGTCATAATTATTAAACTGATTGCATTTACTGTTTTCTTACGGTTAAGAGTCAATAAGCAATTTTTAAACGCAAGCTCTTCAGGAAACACATTTCAGTAAAGAATAAATACTTTAAAAACAAAACATGCTGAAGAGGCAATAAGGGGAAAAAAAAAGAAAAAACTAGCAGATAAGGGGGAGAAAAGAAAAAAAAAAGAACAAGGGCACAAAAGAGAAAATGTATATAGGGCAAGGCATGTGAGAAAGAACAACATGCCTATTGTTGTACAGCGCCTCATTCACAAAGGAAAAATGTATACATTTAACGTAATTCAAATATAGACAAGTAACTTCCATATCAAAAAAAGTTTCAAAGAAGTCTTTTCCTTTGTTACAAATTTCAAAGATACTACAGTCGGCCTTCTGTATTCATGAGTTGCACGTCCACACCACCGATTGAAAAGATTTCTTTTTCTTTTTTTGAGACAATTTTGCTCTTGTTGCCCAGGCCGGAGTGCAGTGGCACAATCCCAGCTCACCACAACCTCCGCTTCCCAGGTTTAAGTGATTCTCCTGCCTCAGCCTCCCAAGTAGCTGGAATTACAGGCATGCACCACTACCTCCAGCTAATTTTTTGTATTTTAGTAGAGACGGGGTTTCACCATGTTGGCCAGGATGGTCTGGAACTCTCAACCTCAAGTGATCTGCCTGCCTTAGCCTCCCAAAGTGCTGGGATTACAGGCATGAGGCACCAAGCCCTGTCCAAAAAGATGTTTTTTAAAAACAATAAAAATAAAATACTGGGCTCAGTGGCTCACATCTGTAATCCCAGCACTTTGGGAAGCCAAGACAGGAGGATCACTTGAGCCCAAGAGTTCAAAGCCAGATGGGCAACATAGTGAGACTCCATCTCTTTAAAAAAAGAAAGAAAGAAAGAAAGAAAGAAAGCCAGCCAGGTAGGGTGGTGCATGCCTGTAGTACCAACTTAGGAGACTGAGGCACGAGAATCACTTGAGCCCAGGAAGCTGAGGCTGCAGTGAGCCCTGATCATACCACTACACTCCAGCCTCGGTGATAGAATAAACTCTATCTCAAATGAATGAATGAATGATACAGCAAAAAATGTAATACAAATTTAATAAAATAATTCAGTGTAACTACACGGCATTTAATTGTATTAGATATTATAGATAATCTAGAGGTGACTTAAAGTATACAGGAGGATGTGTGTAGATTACATGCAAATACTACACCATTTTATGTAAGGGGCTTGAGTACATGCGGATTTTGGCATCCACGGGGTGGAGGTTGGGGGTATCCTGGAACTCATCCTTGGAGGATACCAAGGGGTGAATGTACTTTAATAGAATCATTTATATCAAATCTCATCAAGGAACCAAAGTCTTCCAAACAAGATAATAAGCAATGTCATATTACGGAATTCAATATGCCAATATCATATATTTTTTTAATTACACAATTTAGTAACTTATAGTGATGAGTCATTTTAAACACTAGATGGAAAGATGATGCCACTGACAAAGTCTTAAGAATAGAGCCAGACCAACTGTATTGTATCAAGTACTATAGGTTAGCTTTAACACTGGACACACGTACACACAAAAGGAGTTTCAGTAAGAGTCAATAGCTTCTGCAGGGAAACAAGCTGCAGCACAGAAATCATAGGCACCTCAAGAGGAAGAAACTACCGCTTTAACCAACATGGAATATCTACTAACGACCAGGAAATAGGAGCAGCTACAGACACAAGATTAATCTAACTTGGTTAGGTCCTTGACGTGTGTGTGTCTGTGAGAAGTGGAAGAGAAGGGGGTTAAGAGTATAAACTGAGTCAATAATTTGATAAACGCCAGGCACAGTGACTCATGTCTCCCAGCACTTTGGGAGGCTTGGGCGTGAGGATCACTTGAGGAAAGTTTAAGGCATGGCAAAATCCTGTCTCTACAAAAAATACCAATAGTAGCCAGGCGTGGTGGTGCCAGGCCTGTAGTCCCAGCTCCTCGGTGGGGCTGAGACGGGAGGATTGCTTGAGCCTAGGAGGTTGAGGCTGTGGTGAGCCTTGTTCACACCACCACACTCCAGTCAGCCTGGATGATCAAGACCTTGCCTCGAAAAAAAAAAAAATTCAATAGTGTCTTAAAAAGAATGAATGCAAAATAATATATTCATAAACTTATTATCTTTTGAACTGCTAAATATTGTCAGGATAGACATGTGTTTTTAAAACCAGGATACCACTCCATCTAAAGTTCCCTGAAAAAATTTCAGGGAGTAAATATGGAGTGGTAAACATATTTTTCAAATATCTCTAAAATGTTATTGCTGACAGGTAGCAATAAAACAATGTAAATACTGACTTGCTGAAACATTTTTAAAAATTCAACATCAGTTATCACAAAAATTTTCCAGTTAAAATACTGTATGTATATAAATATATTTGTAAATTTTAAAAATTAGTCATTTTATTGGTAGAATACCAGACTTATAATTATGAATTATGAATGTGCTACAACCAATTTCAAATATATTTTCTGCTACATTGAGTCTCTTAATATAGTAAGAACATTGTTTTGACCATGACTCTGCCTCATTAAACTTAATGTTTATATCATTATTCTAAAAACAGTCCAGGTGTGATGGCTCATGTCTATAATCCTAACATTGCCAAGGCAGAAAGATAGCTTGAGGCTGGGAGTTCAAGACCAACCTGGGCAACACAGCAAGACCTTGTCTGGACAAAAAAATAAAATTGGCAAAAATAAAATTGGCTGGGCATGGTGGCTCATGCCTGTAATTCCAGCACTTTGGGAGCAGAGGCAAGAGAATCACTTGAGGCCAGGGGGTTGAGACCAGCCTGGCCAACATGGCAAAACCCCATCTCTACTAAAAATACAAAAATTAGCTAGGCATGGAGGCACATGCCTGTAATTCCAGCTACTCGGGAGGCTGAGGCATGACAATCACCTGAACCCGGGAGGCGGAGGTTGCAGTGAGCCAAGATCACGCCACTGCACTCCAGACTGGGCAACAGAGCAAAATCTGTGTTAAAAAAAATAATAATAATTAAATTTAGTTTTTAAAATAAATACATAAAAACAAGTGGCCAGGCACAGTGGCTCATGCCTATAATCACAGCACTCTGGGAGACCAAGGCAGGAGGATCACTTGAGTCCAGGAGTTTGAGACCAGCCTGGGAAACACAGTAACATTCCATCTGTACAAAAAATTTTTCGAAATTTGCTGGGCATGGTGGCGTAGTCCCAGCTATTTGGAGGCTGAGATGGGAAGACTGCTTGAGCCCAGGAGGTCAAGGCTGCAGTGAGCCATGATTGCACCACTGCACTCCAGCCTGGGTGACACAGTGAGACCCTGTCTTTAAAAAAAAAAGAGTATTTAGCCAGTATGGGCCTGAAAGGGAAAAAAAAAAAAAAAAACATTTTCTTTGATGTTGAATTCACATTAGCATTCACAATAATATCAAATATTTCCATTCTGATGAGCTTCCAAAAATTTTAATTTTATTCCATGAATTATATGAAAAAAGAACCATTATTAGAATTAACCCATTTTCTATTTGACACGGAAGATGAGACTGATATAAAACTGGCATCACTTGAGTGTTTGCAAAGTTCTTCTGCTAATGAAGGTAACACATCACAGCTATTGCCTTACTTTCCATACATGCACAAGAAAACACGGAATAGAAAATTTATAAAATCTATTTACCAGGGCATCTTTTGATTATAAATGAAAGTCATGCTCCATAAAGTGATATATGAATGTGCTTCCTGCAGCTACATGTGCCAAGCCATTATCTTTTAACACAGACTTCTTTAAATTGTTATTTTTAATTGAAACTTTTAGTTTGAGATAACTGTAAGTTCACAATCAGTTGAAAGAAATAATGGACATCTGGTATACCTTTTACCCACTTCTCTTCAAATAGTAACATCTTGCAAAACTATAGCACAGCTGTATCACTGACATTGATACAATCCAACTATCTTAACCTGATTTCCCCAGTTTTATATGTATTCCTCTGTGTGTGTGTTTAGTTCTACATAGTTTTATTACGTGTGTAACACAACAAAATCAAGATACAGTACAGTTCCATTACAAGGATCCCTGGTATTGCCCTTTGTAAGCACAGTTTTGTCACATGTGCATAAAACAATGTATCCATTACCAAAGTCAAGATGCAGCACAGTTCCATCACAAGGGCCACTGGTGTTGCCCTTTTATAAGCATACACACTGCCCTCCCCACTTCACCCCATTATCCCTAATCCCTGTGGAGTAGTATATTTTTAGCACAAAGTACATACAGCCTATGAAATGAAAAGATATTTCCAAAAGCAATACTTTCTTACAAATAGGTGAAGAAACAAACCAAAGCACAAAGTATAAGCGTACTTAGCATGGAAAGCCTTGTTAGTCATATTTATTCAGGCATTCAGAACATTATACCTGAACATGATTAAACAAACATATAATTACAGTTGACCTTTGAACAACATTGGTTTGAACTGTGCAGGTCCACTTACACAGGGGCGGTTTTTTTTTTTTTTTGCAATAAATATGTGAGCCCTCAGTATGGGCAATTTTGCATCTGCAACCAACTTGGATCGAAAATATGGTATCTGTGGGACATGAAAGCTGCAAAAATAGAAGGCCAACTTTTTATATCCACAAGTGCTGAATAGGCAACTGCAGGGCTTGACTATATGTGGATTTTGAAATCTTCAGGTGGTCCTGAAACTGATCCCCAGCAGACAGTGAGGAATACTATACACAGACATATCTAGGCACACACAAAAAAAGGAGGGCAGAGAGTGATTATCTATTAAATCCCAAGACCAATCTACTTAATTCTGAGATAAATTTTCCTATCCTGGCTAAGTTCCAGACTGCAAATAGGTGGACAACATAAAATAATGCTACAGAACTACAGTGCGGATTCCTACATATATAAGAAAAGGAGTCTTATACTGTGTTCAGGGGCAACCCTGTCCCTCACCCAGAAATTAGGATGCAGCTGAAGTAGCTGCTATTCCCTTGAGAATATGGATCTGTTCCGGACAGAATAAGAACAGACTGGAAATAACAGTATTAATATACAGATACCTCTTGTTTCCAGACCGATGATAAACAATTCAAAGGCAGAGACCTTGTGCTCTACTTCTTTTGATTCTCTCACATGCATAGCAGTTATAAACATATGGTAGGTGTGTAAATATTTATTAAATGAATGAGGTCAGCACAGTAGAAAAAAATGTAAAGTTAAAACACCATAGAACCATAGGATTTTACAGTTAGGAAGGTCCCTGGAGATTCTGTTTCAAATATCCTTATTATAATTGAACAAACTGAGGCATAAAAATTAACCAGCTTGCCCGTCTAACATATTATATATCTTACTTGTTTTATTTTGTTTATTTGCTCTCTTCTCACAAGACTGTAAGTTCCATGAAGGTACAAATTCTTCTGTTTTATTAACTGTTGCATAACTAGTACCTAGAACAGTACCTGGCAAATGGTATATGGCGAATATTTGTTAAATGAATGGTTATTTATTTGGGACAAAGTCTCATTCTGTTACCCAGGCTGGAGTGCAGTGGCATAATCATAGTTCAATGCAGCCTCAAATTCCTGGCCTCAAGCAATTCTCCTAACTTGGCTCCCATAAAATGCTGGGATTACAGGCATGAGCCACCACATGGTGGCTTTAAAAATTATTCCAGCTAGGAATAATTTATATATATGTGTGTGTGTGTATATATATATATATATTTTTATTGCATTTTAGGTTTTGGGATAGCTAGGAATAATTTTAAAACTCAGCTGATACCATTATTGAGTACCATTGGACAGTAAGAAATAAAAAAAATAGATGTAAACATAGAAACACAAATACATTATTTAAATTTAGTGTTGAATAAAAACAGAGGAAGGAAAGAATCTATGCAAAATAGCATTTATATAAATTTAAAATATATATCAAAGTTAGTATTGTTTTCAAAGACATACTCAGGAAGATATATTAAACATATTCAATAGATAACTCTGAGGGAAAGGGAATGGGAGTGAAGATGAGAGATAAAGGAGAATAAAATAAAGCAGGGCTTCATACAGGTTAACCACAAAAGTGTACCATGAAATGAGAAATATGATGAAATCAGTTATCCTTATCTGAGGTGCTCTTACCCCACTTCCTTCCAGAGAGAAATATTTAACCCCTGGTTTCAGCAAAACTTAAACCAGTGTGACCATGAGAAGAGCTGTTTAAGTAGTTAGTATGAAGGGGAGCCCGACTGGCATGAACTGAGGAGGCAACAGAGGTGAGAAAGTATACATGATCCTTTAGAGAAGTTTTGATGTGCATAGGAGCAAGGAGTGCTGATGTGAATAGGAACAATAGAGTGGTGACTGGTTGAAGACATGGAATGAACAGACACTATTTTTTGAAAAGCAAATAAAATTAATAAAGATTTGCCAATGGCAAACATCCAGTAGAGAGAGAAAGTGAAGATAAAAGACAGAAAGAGAATGATTGTAAAAGGACAAGTGTGAGGGATGGGGTCCAAATCATAAAGGGTCTAACCTTAGAGACAAGGATTTATCTCACTGTAAAAACGAGCTATCCAAAATAAGTGCTTAAATTAACAATAATTTTTCTGAATATGCAAGCGTTGGTTATGTGGACTCTTCATCTTTTTTGGGTCATGAACTCCTATGGATCTTTGCTCCCTTAAAATACACATACAGATACTCTTTTATTTTGGAGACTTGGTCTCACTCTGTTGCCCAGGATGATCTCCAACTCCTGGCCTTAAGTGACCCTCCTGCTTCAGCCTCCCAACAGGGACTACAGGCGTGAGCCATCACACCTAGCCAAAATATACATATACATGTTTGGATAAAACTTTACACATAACTTTCAGAGGTTCACTGGCAACTTTTGGAGGTTTCTTACTAAGAAAGACATCATCTAAATTCTGAAATCTGAGTAGAGTGATAGAGGAGAGATGGAAGGGCATTCTATATAAGAAGAGAAACAAGCACGAGGCATATCACCTTTTCTTTTCTCTACTCATCATCTCCTTCCTAAACAGTATCAAAAAGTATATTTGGATATACCTCAATAAAGTTAGAGGGAAACATATTTGAAAGATAAAAGTGACAAAAGGAAGACTGGTCACTTTTGTCACTTTTATCACAAATCTCATGCTTCAAACATACAAACACCACTGCCGCTGCCTCCACTGGCCAAAACTACTTTCCTTCTCTCCTACTTATCTCAGTCACTTCTCAGAACAGTCAATATGGGCTTTTTAGGGGTTTTTTGATTTGGGTTGTTGATTATTTTTAATGGGGTGGAGGAGGAATCATGAATGAGCGGATAAAGGAATTGAAAAGAGAAGTAAAAGTGTTAATCAACTAATCAGAGTAGTGAAGCACAAAGTATTCTGCCAGCTGCCTACACTGGTTTCACTTAACAGTAGGTACAATTTTATGAAGAAAAATACTGATATAAAATGTTTTATTGGCCAGGCATGGTGGCTCACACCTGTAATCCCAGCACTTTGGGAGGCCAAGGCAGGCAGATCACTTGAGGTCAGAAGTTCAAGACGAGCTTGGCCAGCATGGTGAAATCCTGTCCCTACTAAAAATACAAAAATTGGCCAGGTATGGTGGCAGACACCTGTAATCCCAGCACTTTGGGAGGCCGAGGCAGGCTGATCACCTGGGGTTGGGAGTTCGAGACCAGACTCACCAACATGGAGAAACTGTCTCTATTAAAAATACGAAATTAGCCAGGCGTGGTGGGGCATGCCTGTAATTCCAGCTACATGGGAGGCTGAGACAGAAGAATCGCTTGAACCCAGGAGGCAGAGGTTGTGGTGAGCCAACATCGCGCGATTGCAATACAGCCTGGGCAACAAGAGCGAAACTCCGTCTCAAAAAAATAGAAATAAAAAATAAAAAAATTAGCTGGGCATGGTGGTACTCACCTGTAATCCCAGCTACTCAGGAAGCTGAGGCATTTGAACCTGGGAGGCAGAGGTTGCAGTGAGCTGAGATGGCGCCACTGCACTCCAGCCTGGGCAACAGAGCGAAACTTTATCTCAAAAAATAAAATAAAAATAACAATAAAATGTTTTATAAAATAACAGACATATGCTATTTTCTCTAAAATTATAAAATTTCAGAATGACATTGATTTTCGAGATT
The DNA here is from genome assembly GCA_963574635.1 of Cheracebus regulus. NCBI lineage: Eukaryota > Metazoa > Chordata > Mammalia > Primates > Pitheciidae > Cheracebus > Cheracebus regulus. The sequence continues at coordinate 9,855 of CAUYQU010044646.1, forward strand.
ATGTTTTAAAATTACATTAGGCTTATACAATGTATCATTTTTGCTGTCTTTTAAAAAAATTTTATGGATACTTAATAGTTTTACATGTTTTCTTTATTTATTTATTTTTTTTAAGAGACAAGTTCTCCCTCTGTTACCCAGGCTGGAATGCAGTGGCACAATCATAGCTCACCTTAACCTCAAACTCCTGGACTCAAGCAATCCTCCTGCCTCAGCCTCCCAAGTAGCCACCACACACAATCCATATGTTTTCTTCAATAATAACTATGTACTTCATAAGCTCTACTATTTTCAGTCATCCACTGTATGAAGGTCCACGCTTATACAGCAAAAACTACCATAAAAGCAAACTAACAAACCAACCACTATTAGAAAAATTTGAGACCCCATCTCTACAAAAAAAATTTTTTTTTTAATTTCTTTTTTTTTTTTTAATTTTTTTTTAAAGATGGGGTCTCACCGTGATGGCCAGGCTAGTCTTGAACTCCTGACCTCAGGTTGATCCACCCAACCTCAGCCTCCCAAAGTGCTAGGATTACAGGCGTGAGCCACCGCGCCCGGCTCAAAAAATTTTTTTTAATTAGCTGGGCATGATGGCTCACACCTGTGGTCCCAGCTACTCAGGAGGCTGAGGTGGAAGGTTTGTTTGAGCCCAGGAGGTCAAGGCTAAAGTGAGCTATGATCAATCACTGGACTCTGGCCTGGGGGACAGAGAGAAATCCTGCCTCAAAAAGAAAAAAATAATTCAATAAAGGAATCTGAAAGCAAATGGTGACATCTCATTCCCAAAATGACATCAAAATTATATAATAAAAAGTGATTTGAGTACAACGTACAATTGTCTCTTGAAAAAGGTAATCATTACTACCATGTGAAGGAGAGGTATGAAAAAAGTTTTAATTTTTGTTAACGTAAATGGGGTATTCACTTCAGTCATACTGAACCACTTACAGCTCCCCCTTTATACAACTCCATGCTACCTTTGCAAATTCAGTTCCTCCTATCAGAATATCTCTATTCCAATGGCCAACTGTTCTGTAATACTGGAGACCTGCTCTTTGAAGCCTTCCTTACCCTTTTCAGCATGAGAGACTGTCATTCTCTTTTCTTATGCTTCCAGAGTATCTTGCATATATCTCTACTATGATTATCACATTAATATTGCAATTATTTCTTTGAACATCTATTCTTCTCAACTAGATTATGCATAGAGAGTAGACAATGTTATACCCCCATCTCTGTAAACATGTGTTTCAGCATACTCCCTGGCAGAGAATAGGCAGTCAATAAATGTTTGCTAAATAAAAAATGACATGATGTATTAATGGTATTAATATTAGGTTAAGGAAGGTATATATCATCATACATATGCTCATAAAATAATATGACTGAAACTTCAAATTCTGTATGCAGAAGCTAATCACCTCCATTGGTTTTTACTTAAAAAAGGGAAACATTTTTAGTCTTCACACAATAATCATGTATAGATTGGGGATGAAATAAGTTCCTTCCTACTATAAAAAGCCACTGAACAGTATCTTTTTTTATTTCACAAAAATGATAATTATCATTATTTAGTATTCCTTTGTATTCACACCACCTTTTAGAACATCTATTTACCTACAAACTTATCCTCTGAGAACTATATAGGCCTGAAAGCCATGTTCTATGAACCTTTGACATCATTGGCCACAGCTGATTAGACCAGGCATAGATACCTGCCTCAAACTGAATTTTCTCCCAGAGGTTCAGAATGAAATCACAGAACCATGAGCGAATATGTGAACTTAAGAATTAGAAGACATATACAGCCATTTGCAGTGGTGAAAGACAACATGCAGAGTAAGAAAATTGAAGTGGAAAAGCAGGGAGACTCAGAGAAATCATGCTACCTCAGGGTGGTAAGAAAACAGCTGCCTGGGTCCAGTCTCGGTGGCTCACGCCTATTAATCCCAGCACTTTGGAAGTCCAAGGCGGGCAAATCACTTGAGGCCAGGAGTTCAAGGCCAGGCTGACCAATATGGTGAAATCCCATCTCTACTAAAAATACAAAAATGAGCTGAGCATGGTGGCGGATGTCTGTAACCCCAGCTACTCAGGAGGCTGAGGCAGGAGAATTGCTTGAACCCTGGAAGTGGAGGTTGCAGTGAGTGGACATTGCGCCACTGCACTCCAGCCTGGGTGACAGAGTGAGACTCTGTCTTTAAAAAAAAAAAAAAAAAAAGGAAAAGAGAATAGCTGCCTGGGTTACTGATAAATTTCCAGTTCCTGGTTTCCCTTCCCCTTCATGAGTCTTGGCTGTACTTCTATCATGGGTACTGTGAAATCTCCAGCATCTTTGCCTAATGGGAATTAATTTCCCTTTTTTGAGTAAGCCAGGTTAAATTTGTTTTGTTTCTTAATTACAAACAATTTTTTTTTTTAGACAGAGTCTCACTCTGCTGCCCAGGCTGGAGTGCAGTGGCGAGATCTCAGCTCACTGCAACCTCCACCTCCCAGGTTCAAGCAATTCTCCTGCCTCAGCCTCCAGAGAAGATGAGATTACAGGCGCACACCACCAGACTGGGCTAATTTTTATATTTTTAGTAGAGACAGGGTTTCTCCATGTTCGCCAGGCTGGTCCCCAACTCCTGATCTCAAGTGACCTGTCCACCTTACTCTCCCAAAGTGCTAGGATTACAGGCATGAGCCACTGCACCTGGCCACAAACAAAAAATGTGATTAAACAAACATCAAAAAAGAAAACCAAAATTTCAATTATAGAAGGGAAAAAAGTTTTGTTTAAAATAAATGGCTATAGGCCGGGCGCGGTGACTCACGCCTGTAATCCCAGCACTTTGTGAGGCTGAGGCGGGCAGATCACTTGAGGCCAGGAGTTCGAGACCAGCCTAGCCACATGGTGAAACACTGTCTCTTATTTAAAAAAAAAAAAATGGCTGTTAGGCTGGGCACGGTGGCTCATGCCTATAATCCCAGGACTTTGGGAAGCTAAGGTGGGCAGATCATGATGTCAGGAGTTCGAGACTAGCCTGGCCAACATGGTGAAACCCCATCTCTACTAAAAATATGAAAAGCCAGGCATGGTAGTGTGCATCTGTAGTCCCAGCTACTGGAAGGATGAGGCAGGAGAACTGCTTGAACCCAAAGGCAGAGGTTGCAGTGAGCGGAGATTAGGTCACTACATTCTAGCCTGGGCAACAGAGCAAGACTGTCTCAAGAAGAAAAAAAAAAAAAAAAAAAAAAAGGCTGTTAAGCTGGTATCTTCAGATATTCCTCAGCACAATAAAATGAAAAACATTCACCAAACACAGCAGGTTCAAACATCCTATAAATCCAACTTCAGTGTAGTCATCAGTTAGTATGAATAAAATTTTATTACAAAGTTCTGCTGTTCAGAAAAAATGAGAGATTAATAGGGAATTTCTTAGACTTTATCTGAACAAATAATTTTTTAAAGAAAAATAATATCAATTACTACAATTTTGACCAAAAAAGGGGGTGAGGTTTTTCTTTTCTGATAATAACAGCCAGTCTTATCTAACAAGCCAAAATAACATTCTATAATTTTCCCCACCCATCTATACCCATTTCCCTTAACAAATGACATTTCAGAGTTCTCAGCTAAAATAGTCAGTGCTAAAATACAGTGACCTTTAAAAAAAAAGTGTTCCCCAATACCACAGGCATACCTCAGAAATACTATATGTTAGGTACCAGATCACTGCAATAAAGCAAGGTATCACAATAAAGGAAATCACACAAATTTTTTGGTTGCCTAGTGGATATAACAAGTTATGTTGCTTTCAGCGCAGAGGAGGCCAAGGTGCAACTTTCTTCAGTTGTCCCAAATCTGGGTTCACCTGACACCAGCCGCCTCCACCATGCCACCAAAGTTCAACCTCAACGAGATCAAAGTTGTATACCTGAGCTGTACCGGGGTGAATTCAGTGCCATATCTGTGCTGGCCCCCAAAGATCAGCTCCCTGGGTCTGTCTCCAAAAACAGTTGGTGATGACATTGCCAAGACAATGGTAACTGGAAGGGTCTGAGGATAACTGTGAAACTGACCGTTCAGAACAGACAGGCCCAGCCTGAGGTGGTACCTTCTGCCTCTGAACTGATCCTCAAAGCCCTCAAAGAAGCACCAAGAAACAGGAAAAAAAAAAAAAAACAAAAAAAACCCAGAAACATTAAACAAAGTGGAAATATCACTTTTGACGAGACTGTCAACATTGCTCGATAGATGTGGCACCTATCTTTAGCCAGAGAACTCTCTGGAATATTAAACAGATCCTGGGGCTGCAATGTTGATGGCTGCCATCCTCATGGCATCAAAGACGACATCAACAGTGGTGTGGTGGAATGCCCAGCTAGTTAAGAAGCACAACGAAAAATATTTCAATAAAGGATCATTTGACAACTAAAAGGAAAAATATTTATATCATATAAATATAATTGTATATATTTATAAAATTATATGGGTGCAATTGCATTACATCTAAAAAAAGTACATATCTTAATTTTAAAATACTTATGGTAAAAAATGCTAACAATCATGGGAGACTTCAGAAAAGTGGTCATCTTTATGCTGATGAAGGGTCTTGCCTAGAGATACTGATGGCTGCTGACTATTAGCATTGTGGTGGCTGAAGGATCGGGTGTCTGTGGCACTTTCTTAAAAGATGATGACAATGAAATTTGCCATATTGACTGATTCGTCCTTTCATGAAAGATTTCTCTGTAGCATGTGATACTGTTTGGTAGCATTTTACCCACAGTAAAACTTATCCCAGAGTGCTGGGATTACAGGCATGAGTCACCACACCCGACCTGTTCCCAGGTTTAAAACAAGACGAACTTACATGTGAAACTGATCAGTTCCACATAATTAAAGCTTAGCAAGACTGGGAAAATCTACATGTGTAATAGCAAGTCCAGAGATAAAAACAAAACAAATAGTACTTTTATGAAATTTTCCAAGATTATACAGATAGTTCTGGTATTTAGAAAAAGTGAAAAATGTTACAGTAAAACAAAGGTTTATGAAAAATTAAATACTAACTGCCATAAAAAGAATTTTAGGGCCCCACAAGGTGGTACATGCCTATAGTTTCAGCTACCGAGAAGGCACAGACAGGAGGACTGCTTGAGCCTAAGAATTTGAGGCCAACCTGGGGAATATGGTGAGACCTCATGTCTAGAATAAACAAATAAATAAAAATTAGAAGAAGAAGAAAAAAAACCTTTGTTAATCTCAAGATACAAATTCAAGAGAAGAAAAAAACGCCAGGCGTGGTGTCTTACACCTGTAATCCCAGCACTTTGGGAGGCCAAAGCGGGTGGATCATCTGGGGTCAGGAGTTCGAGACCATCCTGACCAACATGGTGAAACCTCGTCTCTACTAAAAATACAAAAGTTAGCTGGGCATGGTGGTGGGCACCTATAATCCCAGCTACTCAGGATGCTGAGGCAGGAGAATCATTTGAACCCAGGAGGCAGAGGTTGCAGTGAGCCAAGATTCTGCCACTGCACTTCAGCCTGGGAGACACAGCAAGACTCTGTCTGAAAAAAAAAAAAAAGGAAAAAAGTTGTTTTTTAAAAACAAGAAACTCTGTTGCCAAGGCTGGAGTGTATGGCACAATTATAGCTCACTGCTGCCTCAAACTCCTAGGCTCAAGTGATCCTTCCATCTCAGCCTCCTAAGGAATGAGAGATGGAAGGAATCATGAATGATTTCAAAGTTTCTTCCTTGGATGATGAAGTCAACAGTAGTACATGATGTTTTTGAAAGAAAAACTATAGATAGGTAAATAAGTCCAGTTTGGACAAGAAGAGTTTGAAGTGAAGATGGTAAATAAAATAATCTAATCTGATGCTTTGGAAAGATACTGATGCTCGAACAAATGGTCTGGGGAGTAGTGGGTAGATACATGGTAACTGAAACTATAGGGATAACCGTAACTTAGAACAATGTGAAGGCTGAGAAGAGCCTCAGAAACACCACTGTTTATGGGACAGGCAGAGAATACACAAAAGGGGATGGCATGGTGATGGTGGAAGTCATGGGGCAGAGTTTCTTGAGAAAGTATTACTGCCATTGGTTACTTTACAAGAGCAAGTTTAGTGATAGGAAGAAGTAGAAAGTAGACTGCAGTGGGATAAAGAGTAAATAAGAGAAAAAGGTAATTTCAATCGATAAGGACTATCAATTTTCTCATCTATAAAACTGAGATAGTAGGTGACTATGAATACTTAACAATGTACTGCATGGGACCTGACATATAGTAAGTGTTAAAGGCCCTTATGGACTGTTTCCACCCTTGCTCACTACACCTAGCCACACCAGGTGACTTCCTATTCTCAAACATCCCAAGCCCCTTTGCACTTGATATTCCTCTTTCTTCACTTAGCTCTTCACATTGCTGGCTCCTTCTTGCCTGTCAAGTGTCAGTCTTCAAAAAGAGGGCTTCCCTAAGAAGTACTCTAAGGACACCATTTTGTTCATTCTCTCAGATCACCCTGTTTTACTTCCTTCATAACCCTTATTACTCTTTCAACTTTTCTTATTTATTTAAAGGTAATGCCGAAGTGATTAAGAGTGCAGCCTCCCCATCAGACTGTTTGCAGATTTATCATTTACTAGCAATGCGACCTTGGACAAGTTGTTTAACCTCTCTGTATCTTAACTTCTTCATCTTTAAAATGGGCAAAATAACACACACACACACACACACACACACACACACACACACACACACACACACACACACAGAGAGAAAACAAACAAAAAAATAAAAATAAATGGACAAAATATTTACCTCACAGACTTCTTGGGGGAGTTAAATTAGCTAAAACAAAGTCACTACAAGAATACAGGTACATTTTAAGCTCTCAAATATTATTACATATTTGTTTAGTTACAGTAATCTTAATGCTCTATCAAAGAGCATTTCTCAATATGTACCACTAAAAATATCTGAAGCAATAATAAGTCTTAGTCCAAGTGTAAAGATGTCAACTAACAACCAAATGAAGAAGTGCTATTCTGACTAAACCTCAAGAAACACTATTGATGGATTTTTTTTTTTTTTTTGCCACAAAAGTCAGGAGAAAAAAAAAAACACATATCTGAAGCTAAAGATCTTTAGTTGAGCAAGGGAAATTTTTTATAAGCTTTATATGGAATTACTATGTAATTTAGATCAATTTACTAAAAAATAAAATCAAAATATAGATGTCAGGGGGAAAAAGGTTTGACTTAAGTAACTCGGGAAGTTTTTAACTGGACACTCTAACAACAAAAACAACTGTACATAAGTACTGTTCTTTTTTGGTAAAGGCATTTCTCATGGAGATACAGGTTAACAATTCTAAAATGCTGTACATGGATGATGGGACTGAACAAATAAGTTAATACATATTAGATGGCAGGAGCCAATTCTGAGAGGGAGGTAATAGATAACGGAGTAAAGCTAGAATGAACTATATAGTACTGAGAGTCAAAGACAGTATGCACTCATGTTTACTTTATTACAGATATAGATAATTATAAATGTATATACATGGGTTAGTATATATACATGCATTTTCTAGGTCTATATACAGAAAAGGCCTAGAAGTCATGATATCCCAACAGCAATGAGCACAAAACCAGATCTTGGTTTCTAACGATTCACCAAAAAAGAGAACCAGGGATCCTTGGAAAAAGGGCTGATTCTAGGACTGGGGCAGGAAATAGACAAGATGAGTCTGGAACTTCTTGTAGTACCAGAAAGTAAGGAAGTACTGAAAAAAACAAAACAATGGAGTATGTCCTGCTGGTAGAACAATTTGAACAACAAAATAAAGTAGTATAGGATTATAACCCAAAGTAAAAAATAAACATCTATGAGTCCATACAGATATAAATAAATATTGAATAAATAAGTGGGGAAGAAAAAACTATCCGTAGAAGAATTCAAAATAATTTTATAGACAGCTCCCCTTCAAGAAGATAGAGACAAATCCACTGAGTGTGGTAGATACCTAGTGACTTATTTCCAAAAAGAAGAGTATGGGAAAACTTCACAGCAGAGAAACTTGGCAAACACTAACTCAGCCTGGTGACTGAGGTTGACAATATTAGTGGTAACATACTGATAGTATTTCCCCTTGAGATGATGCAACGAGGTGGCACTTTACCTGTGTGATTGTCCTCCCTCAAACCCATAACCCCCATCTAACCATCAGGAAAATATCAGACAAACCCAAACCAAGGCACATTCTAAAAAATCCCTGACCAATACTCTTCAAAATTATCAAAGTCATCAAAAACAAGGAAAGTCTGTGATGTCATCACAGCCTAGACAGGCTAAGTAAAGATGTCAACTAAATGTACTGTAGTATTCTGGATAGAATCCTGGAAACAAAAAAGGACCTTAGGTAAAAATTAACGAAATCTAAATTAAATGAATTTTAGTTAATAGTAAGGTACCAATATTGGTTCCTTAGCGGTGACAAATTTAACACTAAAATGTCAGATATTGGCAACATGACGAGACCCCCATCTCTTACAAAAAAAAAAAAAAAAAGGAAAACTGGGTGCAAAGTATACCTTAACTCCCTGTAACTTCTCTGTAAATCTAAACATAGTCTATAAGAAAACATTTATTCAATTAAATAAAAATATGGAGAAGCTATTCCCTTAACCAATCTGATTTTGGTCCTTTAAGTTATATACAGCAGATTGGACAAAAACAGAAATACAGGTAGCATTGTGCAAAATAATTTCAACATTGATGAACCATTTATAACACTGTAAGTGTAAGTGCCTATAAGTCATTTTTTTTATGTGCACATTTTGATTCCTTAGTTGGTAAGCACTTTAGGAGCAGAAGACTCTCCTCTAAGTAGGAGGAGGCCACTCAAATTTGGGACTAAAGCAGAACTGTGGTACTATTATATTAATAAAAATTCCACCTGGGCCAAGCATGGTGTCTCATGCCTGTAATCCCAGCACTTTGGGAGCCTGAGGCAGGCGGATCACTCAAGGTCAGGAGTTCAAGACCAGCCTGGCCAAAATGGTGCAACCCCATCTCTAACAAAAAATACAAAAATTAGCCAGCCATGGTGGCATATGCCTGTAGTCCTAGCTACTCGGGAGGGTAAGGCACAAGAATCGCTTGAACTTGGGAGATGGAGGTTGCAGTGAGTCACCACTGCACTCCAGCCTGGGTGAAGAGCGAGACTCTGTCTCAAAAAAAAAAAAAAAAAATTATCTATGTATATATTCCACATGGCTTTTGAAGTGGTAAATATTTTTTGTTTATAAATGAAAGCTGAAATACAGAGATCAGAAATTTATAAAGGTTGGCATGGTGGCTCAAAATTATAATTCCAGCACTTTGGAGGCAAAGGCAGGCAGATAGTTTAAGACCAGCCTGGGCAACAATGCAAAACTCAGTCTCTACAAGAAAAAAAATACAATTAGCCAAGAATGGTGGCATGTTCCTGTAGTCCCAGCTACTCAAGAGGCTGTGGTGGGAGGATCACTTGAGCCCAAGAGGTTGAGGCTGCAGTGAGCCATGATCGCACCACTGCACTCCAACCTAGGTGACAGAGCAACATCCTGTCTCTAAAAAAAAATAAAAAGTATTAAACTTCTTTTTGCTGTTACATTGTTTTGTACATGAGACACTTTTATTTTTGAAAAGTTTTAAAAATAAAATTACAAAAAAATGTAGTATGCACTCACATACTCATATATAAAGCATTAACATTTTTCATTTTTGCTTTAGATACATATTTAATAGATAACAACTATGTATGTCATAGTTATCACATTGAATTCTGAAACACTGAAACACCTCCTCATGCTCAGAAGAGGAACATAACTAAACATACTTAGAGAAAGTACATTGGAGAATTCACTATGAACAATATACGATAAGACAAAATTACAGTAACTTGGATCCATATTGGTCATTGTTCAATAGATCTGGAAACTTGAAAAGCCAAATAAAACTAAGTTTTCCTAACATTTATAACTATCCTGAAAATATCTAAAAAAAACAAAAAAACTTACAAATCAGTAAGAAATCAAAGAACTTGATAACTAACTGCTGGCAAGGATATGGAAAAACAGAAATTGTTTGCAATATCCTATAAATATCTTATAAAAGGAAAAATATTTATATCCTAGGACCCAACAATTTGACAGGTATATGACCTGGAGAAACTATGGCATGTTGCAAAGGAGCTATAGGAATATTTATAAGGCAATGTTTGTAACGGATTAAAAAAATGACAACAATTTAAATGCTCATCGTAGAGGAAATGATAAACTGTATATATTAATTCAATGGAACACTATACAGCTGTGTAAATGAAAGAACAAGACCTACAGTATCAACAAAGATTGAGTGGGGAAAAAAATAAAATGAAAAAAGCAAGCTTTAAAATCCATATACCATGACATAATCATATTAACAGCTGCTGAAACTTACTAGAACATACATTTTTTTTAAGTGCCAGGCTCAGTTTTAACCACCTTATATAAATTAGCTGATTTAGAACAGGCACAATGGCTCATGCCTGTAATTCCATCACTTTCAGAGGCCAAGGCAGTAGGATCGCTTGAGCCCAGGAGTTTGAGACCAGCCTGGGCAACATGATGAAACCTAGTCTCTAAAAAGAAAAAAATAAAATAATAAAAATAAGTAAAATAAATAAATAAGCTCATTTAATTTTTACAACAATTACATGAAGAGGACACCTCTATCATCCCTATGTGATAGATGAGGACACTGAAGCATGTAAAGATTAAATAACTTACCTAAGATCACAAAATTTAGTAGCAGAGTCAAGATTCAAACCAAGTGAGTATGGTTTGAAATATACTCCAAGGTACACGTTCTTCAAAAGCACCCAAAGCAATGTCATGTCACTGTTCATATACACAGTTTATTAAAAGATAAACTAGAAGGATACAAATCAAATTCATTACAACAATTTCCTCTGGGAGGGGAGATGAAGGTGAGGATAAAACTGGAGAGAACAAAAGGGACTTTAACATGATCGGTAATATTCAGGAAAAGTATAAAGTCCTACACTGCTCTTTTAGAATTCAATGTGATACTATTATGTAAATATTTTAAATTAAATACATATCTGGAGCAAAAATGAAATATGTTAACATTTTATATGTGGGTATGTGGGTGTATACATTTTTGCTATGTATTTTTAAAACTTTTCAAAAATAATCTCTCATCTACAAAACAATATTACAACAAAAATAAGAAAATAAAGTTCTGATCTTTATATTTCATCTTTCATCTGAAAACAAAAACAGCTAAACTGTGTGAGTTTATGTATACACACGTTAACACACATATGGAAAATGTATTTTTACACAGATGAAGAGACAGTTTTTAAGAAAGCATATCAGAAACAGTACCTTACTATACATTTTAATGACTCACTATTTTCAGTGACAATAAAGTGTAACACTAGTAGGAAAATTCCCTTGATATTTTTCTACCTCTTTCTTTTTTGTCTCTTCTCTCTCTCGCTTTCTACTTGCTTGTAATTTTTTTTTTTAGATGGAGTTCTGCTCTTGCTGCCCAGGCTGGAGTGCAATGGCGTGATCTCAGCTCACCGCAACCTCTGTCTCCCAGGTACGAGTGATTCTCCTGCCTCAGCCTCCCGAGTAGCTGGGATTACAGGCGTGTGCCACCACACCTGGCTAATTTTGTATTTTTAGTGGAGACCAGGTTTCTCCATGTTGGTCAGGCTGGTCTCAAACTCCCGATCTCAGGTGATCTGCCCACCTCGGCCTCCCAGAATGCTAGGATTACAGGTGTGAGCCACCACACCGGCCTTGTTTGTGATTTTTAACGGAAGCACAAAGAAGGAACTAAGAAAGTGTCACACATTTTAAAAATAACGGCCATAGATGAACATATAATGCAGCCCTTCTAAATATGATTCCCAAACCTATAATCAAATAATGTTTAAAAAATTTATTTGTAAATTGATTGTCTAGAACTCACAACATATTTTCCCATGAAAAAAGTTACAAAAAGATATAAGCACCAGGAAAAAGATACTGCCTGAGGTGCCAGGCTATTGGCTGAGAAACCAGACAAGCAGAGTACACAACATGTACTGATGGTCCAAAAAGAAAAAAAAAAGCATTCTGACCCAGAGTTTGAGGGCAGAAATAATTATTCAATTATTTACCTTTGTAATCTCAGTAACTAGCAAATTATCTGGCATCTCATAATGAAAAACCATTGCCTACTGACTGATGAAGTAATGGGGAAAAGACCGAGTGATGAAGTAATGGAGAAAAGACTAAGCAGAGGAATCCATCAATAGGTGGCACTGTCAACACAGAACAGCTTTGGTGGAGGAAAGAAAAAGCTTGGAGAGAAGCAATATTTAATTACACAAAAATCCACATATGTAAAACTATTACAAGGTTAGTGCTGGTAATTAAGAGAATACCTTCATCTAAATTACCAACTGTGTCTATTATTGTATAATGCAAATAAGCAAGATATTTTGGGTTAGTTTTGCTAACAATGAATCTTAAGATAGTTTTCCTATTGGAGCAATAGTTATTTGGGATTTTCAGTATCTTCTCCTATGACCCTTGAAAATATTTCAATGTCTTTTTTGTAATTATAAGAATAATAACTGGCTGGGTGCAGTGGCTCACAACTGTAATCTCAGCACTTTGGGAGGCCAAGATGGGCAGATTACTTGGGCTCAGCAGTTCAAGACCACTCTGGACAACATGGCAAAACCCTGTCTCAAAAAATACAAAAATTACCTAAGTACGGGTGGTGCACACCTGTAATCCCAACTACTTGGGAGGCCAAGGTAGGAGGATGGCTTGAGCCCAAGAGGTAGAGGTTGTAGTAAACTGAGATTGCGCCACTGCACTCCAGCCTCAGTGACAGAGCCAGGCCTTGACCCAAAAAAAAAAAAAAAAAAAAAAAGGAATAATTATTCAGATTAAGAACAGAGAAAAGCACAAAAACTAAAACAAAAACTACCCATAATCCTATCACCCAGGGATAACATCTCTTACTATTTTATGTATCTCCTGCAATTCTTTTTGCCATTTACACATTATAAATAATAACATAGTATGTGTTTCTTTATATTCTAATTTTTCTCTCAACATCATATTGTACTTTCTTATGTCAGTACATTTTAAAAATGATTTTTAGTAGCTGTATCCACCATATGGGCTATCATTAATTTCACCATTCCCATATTATAACGCATTTTGACTATTAAAATTGCTCCACTTTTATAAAATGCTATATAAATTAACTATTTTTTGTTATTTGAGACAGGGTCTTACTCTGTTGCCCAGGTTGGAATGCAGTGGCACAATCATAGCTCACTGCAGCCTCAAACTCCTGGCCTCAAGGGATCCTCTTGCCTTGGCCTCCCAAAGGGCTGGAATAACAAGCGTGAGCCACCTCATAGGGCCTAATCACTTCTTTTTTTTTTTTTTTTTTTTTTTTTTTTTTAATTTTTAATTTTTTTTTTTTATAAATTATCGGTTTACACATATTGGCCCGGGGGGTATATACGGCCGGACAGCTTGGGTTGACCCCCCCCACGCCACAC